>JAFBJT010107521.1:0-28208 GCA_016785325.1 Chascanopsetta lugubris | reverse complement strand
CCCCCCCCCCCCCCCCCCCCCGCCCGCCTCCCGTCGGGCGGCGCTGTGTCGGCTCTCGAAAATAACTCATTTGGGACATTAAACAAATTGTCATTATTCTCAACAGCCCTGGAGCCTCTTAGCTTAATTCACTACAACAGCCCAGGAGCACGCTGACGCCCGCCAAAGGCTTGATTTGCCCCTTTATACCAGCTGCTGGTCGTCTCTCTCTGTTTTTGATGGGCTTTGTCGCTTCCCCTTGCTCTCGCCCACTCCCCCCCCCCCCCCCCCCCCCCCCCCCCCCCCCCCACCCCCACCCCCACACCCCCCCCCCTCTCCTCTCCCGCTGTCTGCAGCCAGGTGATAATAATCAGTAATCTTATTTTGAACTCCCTTTGAATTAAGCCTTTGAGACATTCGTCAGCAGTGTAAACCAATGGGGGAATCGATAAGGGTATCTGTGGTACATCCAGGAGAGAGAGGGAGGGGGGAGGGGGGGGGGGAGACAAAGGGAGAGACCTGGGCTTTGTGTCAGGAAGACAAGGAAGAAATGAAGGTGTTAGTTCATTCTCACACTTTTGTATTTCATCAGTGTCGGGCATGTCGCTTTCAAAAAGTGATGAGTCATGGTTTAGTACTAACTTAGTCACAGCATTAATAACAGTTACTAGTTAAAGTAACTATTGCCTTTTTACTGTTCAAGTATGTCAAATAATTTGGACCCGCCCCCTTAAATGGAACCTCAAATTCAGGTTCCTGTGTAAAGACATTACCTTCATATTCTCTACGTTCCCCATTTGTCTTATGGCTGTTTGTGTGTTTGTGTTGTGTGACTCTCCCTTAGCCAATCATCATCACCTGTCAATCACTGCTGTTTGCTCACCTCGATGCTGTGTTGAGGAAGCTTTTTGACTATCTCGCTAGACACACTTATTAATATATTCTTATAATAATAATAATAATAAAGGGATTACCTGAAATGAGAATTCACTAACTGTACCCAGGGCTTAGAAGGATTTGTTTTATCTTATTATTATAAAAAAAAAATTCAGGCACCATCTTTCTCCCTGCACCCCATTAATCCCGAGAATGGGAGGCGACTTCCTTTACCACATCCAATCCCTGTACCCGCTAACAAACAACCACTTGAATAAATTCCAGCCCAGAGACGAGTTGTTAAATTCACCCATTGAGAAGAAACGGCTTCTCTCGCCGCCTTGTTGATGTTGATATTATTCAGGCGGAGAGTAAATGCCGATCCCTGACAGGTTCCTTTCCCCCTTGTTGTATTCACATTTGTGTTTCTCGCAGACTTACCGCCGCATTATCTTCTCCCCGCGATTCCACTGATAAGGTAAAATTCCCCATCTTCCCTACGTGCGCTCGGCCGAAATTGGCTTGCCTGCTTTCATTTTGCGAGCGCTGACTGAGGGTCGATACGTCGGCGGCGGGTGAGGGATGGAGCGAGGGACCCTGTCAGCGGGAATAAATAATAAATAGATAAATAAATAAAACAAGGAGAGGCACAGTGTGGTTTTTGAGAGGCGCTTGAATGGATATGATGCACAGGTGACGCTGGAGTCTCCCGTTGATGGTTCAGTCACGTCCTCCCACGGACGACGCACGGAGACAAATTGCATCCAAATGTCCGAGTGTCACTTTGAACATCCGCGGCCACGTGGCTTCGACCGATCGGACATCTCGCGCTGTCAATCGAGGCGTTTTGAATGTCACTTCCTTCGTCTCACAGTTGATGTGCAACACGAAAGGACAGATGCTGTTTGATAGGCTTGCATTGATTACAGAATTGGAGATGAGGTCAGGCCCGTGTCAGTGCGGCTGTAATTATTCCACCGCCTGGACTAAAATGCTCTGATTTGATTTTATGTCTTTACAGGCTGCGGCAATGACACCTCTGAAAAATTGTTTTCGGAGACCTCGCTACAAATCGATGTGGACCTCTGTGATATTGTTCTGTTGTGTTCTGAATGCAGGAAGGCTTGCGCCACAGCCGTTGATGGCTCCGTGTGTGACACAGCGCAGTGTGAACATAAGAGGCTCGTACTAGGACACGTGTCCTCTAATATGCATAAGACACAGATGTTCTCTGTCTACACCGAGCCGCAACCTCCGGCGCTGACGAATGAGGCCGATATGGGAAGTGGTCAAATTTGCAGTTCACATGGTGGCCACTTGAGGCTGTCAACCCCCGTAGACTTCCATGTTAAAACGGTCAACTTTAGAGGTGAATGAAACGTGTTTACAGCCCGGCACAAACTACAGTTTTCATTGATTTTGTTTATTTGATTATATTTGCATATATTAGCATTTATCTATTGTATTTATTTGTTCATTTTAATCCATTTTATTTTTCATTGTGATTTGATGGCCATTTAAAACGGTGCACGATTAAGGGGCGTGGCATCTTGAGTGACACCTGCTCCGACCTGTCAACAGCCCTGTGGATGCTTCAACAGCGCCTTGGGCCCACCCTCTGCTCTACCTGTGCTCCGCCCCTTTGCCCGTTTTTGGATGAACCAGGAAGTGGGAGGAGTCAGGCATCAGCGAGGTGGCAACAAGTGACGTCACGGACGCCACGTCCATCTTCGCGCACAATCCCTGGTCTCTGTACCTCACTCTCCCCTCTGTGTTTGAGTGTAGCTCACAGTCAAGTCTGACGCACGTAACAGACACCGCACATCGAGTCGCTGTGGAAACACATTTGCAGATTTCCACTTTCTTATTTTTTTCCCGTCGTTCTGCTTCACTCAAAAAAATACTGTGAGGTGAAAGCCAATTAGAGCCGGATCTGTACTTTTCCCCCAAAAGGCCCTTCAAAGGTCAGTCCTTGGGAACGGTGTCGGGCCTGAGCTCTGCGGAACAGGAAAGTGTGGTCAGCCATTACTCTTGTGCCGCCACCGGCCTTGTGTGATATAGGATGATAGTGCCTTGACCTACACATCATCTGGAGTGTACCGAGAATTACACAGTGAGAGCTTTACGCATGCACCCAGTTTTATGTTCCACTTCTTTTCTTTTGGCTTCATCATTAACCAGCCTTGAGTTACTTGCTTTGCACAGCAAGAATCAATTCCGGGGCCCCCTCGTGTAATTATACCATTATTTACTCAGATTGTATTGAGGGGAGGCTTTTTATGGCACCGGCAGCCACACTAAACAATAGGGAATCTGGTTTTCGTTTCATTTTCTCGCGAGTCCACCAGGAAACGTACAGGACTGATAAATGTGGAACTGAAAACCTTGACTTTGAAACCCAGAGGACTGCAAGCCCCCGTCACGTCTCAATCATTTAATAGGACGCTCAATGCAAAGAGAGGGAGGCGTCTTCATGTACGAATGAATCATCCGGTAAACTGTTTGCGGAGACTTGATACGATGTGATGAATTCAGGTCCGCCTCATTGAGATCACTGCCCTTCACTTTACTTCAGATATGTGTGAAAGTCTATCATTTAGAGAGGATATTGAGAGGGTTTGGAATAAACCCAGCAGAGGTGATGACCCAGTGTGCACCGTCATCCCGACACGCAGAGCCTGGGAGCGGTTAATGGGACTTTGGGAGCCCGTCTCAACTGCCCATGATTGTTTTTATTTGAAACAAAGTACAACTGCGTCTCTCACTGTCTCGACTACAAATCAATCTCGCATTAAAAACGTTCAGTAATGTGGCACAAAGCCAAGAGCTTTGAGCCAGCGGTGGCCTCCCGCAGGGTTAGGGTTAGAGAACCCACTTGCAGTTCGCAGGGTGGCCACTCGAGACTGTCGCCAAAAGCAAGACAAGTCCTCATGGACTCCCATGTTTCAAAAAAAAATAAAATTATTATTATTATTATTATTATTGTTCATGATTGACTTCAAAGTAACTTATTTCATCTTCTCATTTTTCCCCCCGTCTCCAGCTCCTCCTCATCTGATCGAAAAACCCGAAGACGCCCAGAAGCTCATCGACGACTCTCTGGAGTGGGAGTGTAAAGCCACGGGGAAACCCAAGCCCTCCTACCGGTGGATGAAGAACGGGGAGAACCTGGATTGGGCTGAGGTGAGACCTGCCGAGCTCTTACGTACGTTTGAAATCCACGATGAAGCTCTGCTTCCGAGGTGAGACGCGCCACAGCCGCGCTGGCACAGATGTTTCTTGCCTATGAGGAGCTGCTGCTGCTGCTGCTGCTGCTGCTGCTGCTGCTGCTGCTGCTGCTGCTGAATGAGGAAGGGGAACAACCATGTACTTGCATCTCCAGAAGCTTTATTGTGCTGCTTGTTCAAGCTTTGCTGACTAATTACCTCGCATTATGGTGTCCTTCATTACAACGCCGCGCCTCCCTCCTGCGGTGCGATGCATTACGACGCTCAATTCTTGCGCAGCTGCATTTATTCGAAAGGAATTGGAGTGTGTCCGCCGCAGCTTTTCTCCCGTGCTAACTGACTGAACTGTAAACAGGCCAAGTGTTTCATGCTCGACTGGAGAGCACAGTGATGTAAGAGCCTCTCTAATCTTCTGTTAAATCTCTCCTCGCCGAGTGCCGTTATTAATCCTCCGCCACCAAGAGGGAAAAAGTAAGATTCACTCTAAAAAATACTGTATTCTACTTTCATTCCACACCAGGCGTTAAGTAGAACCCAATTTAGGTCACAGCCGGATCCAAGTGTCAGGTTAAATATGTGTTTTGCATTAGGACACTGTGACTGGGATCGGACCGACTACCTCCTAGAGGACGACCTGTTTCACAAACGTCCTCCTGTCCTTGATCACTAATATACTTGCAATGATGTAATCACACGAAACAATCGTTTCAACAATTTATTCAACCTTTTTTCAACCACAAAAAGAACCAGTGAAGTCTATTTTTTTATTTAATTTAGTTTAATTTTGTTTTATTTATTTATTAATGTCTGTTAATTTTTACATTGAAAATGAAAAAATACAAACAAACAAAAAAACACAAAAAAAGTGCTGAATCTAGATCTCTTTTACAAGGTTGACCTGGTCAAGAAGGTGGGTTTGCATGTTATAACAATAACAAACACACAATCAGTAGTATTCAATCAGATAGTAATCAAAACAATAAAATAAGTCATTTAAAACAATGTTAGAATAGGTGCAATAGATGCACCATTATATGAATAGCTTCCAAATTGCAGTTAATCTGTCTTGCTTCGTCCAATCACTTGTCCAACCTTGTTGCAAGTCATTGTTTTAAACCCAATATTGGGTCAAACCCAACAAAGCTATGACCAAACACCAAGAGCCTAAGATTCATCCTATGGAAATAATCAGTTTGAATGGAGCAGCTCCGTGTGCACTTTAAGCATCGTCTCTGTTTGTATGATCCCTCCAAGCTCCAGCCCCCTCCTTTTAATGGATGATTATTTTGGATGCTTTCGTCAGGTTGTTATGGAAAAGATTGATTGGACACTCCGGCACAGCTTGCACCTGATAAATAAACAGGCTTCATGTTAATTTGCTTCATTATGCATAAAAAGGCGACAAACACACCAGGGGTTATCGATCAGCACTTGAAATACATGTCAGCGGAAGGAGCCGAGTCTGTTGTTATGAGCTGAGGCGAGACCAAGAACATTCGAATAAAAATGAAAAGAAATAAAAAGGCAGATTAAGCATTTTCTCAGCTGAGGAAGAGCAAATAGAGTTTTTGTGGACCAAGCTCGACAACCTATTTGACTATTTTGAGATATCAAACAGGGGAGACGTTAAAGTAGACCGGCATTGCACGGAGTCGAGTACGAGCTGCGCTGTTTTAGCGCAGCTGAGGTGGCTAGAAAAAAAAATGGCCAAAATATGCTTTTATTTTGAAATGCTTCCATTTTCCTGTGTGTGCGATTCTGTCATGCTTGATGTTTACATGTGCCTCCCCTCGCTTTCTTAGCCTCCAAAATAAAAGTCCCACTTAAGGGAATTTTTGTATTTATACAAATAGCCTGGTTTTGTCTACAAAACAAAACTCTCTAATTTTCAAATACTCATTTTTTTTCAGTAGAATGTTATTTATTGTTAACACTATATGTTATAATATTTCATAATTACTGATTATAAAGTTCTATTGTTTTTACACCCATTCGAGTTTCTTGATAATATGATGTTTGGAGTAATTGTTACTGAAATAAAGATGTCATAGATAATACGTAAATAAATAGCCCATAAGATGTTTACAATAATTAAATTACTTTAATTAGCCAATGTAATTAATTAATTAAATTGGCTCTCGGTAACAATCTCGGTTTCTTGTGTGGCTCCGCCCCCCTATATAAAATAATTGCCCACCCCTCCGAACTGCAAAAACTACAGAGACGCCTCAGCCATCTGGATTGATTAGACGAAAAAAAAATTTAATGACTCTGCAATTTTTCTTCATGCCGCAGATTTCCCCTTAAGATAGACTTAATGAATGAATATATTCCGAGGGCCCGGGTGAAGGGATTAATCAGCGGAGGTGTTGCATTGTCTGAAATGCCACCATTAACCACAGAGGCTTAATGAGTGTAAGAGGGAAAGGTCAGCGGTGTAAGGAGCGGCGGGGAGAGGATGCACTATTTGTTGTTATTTATTACAGTGATCAATTGAGACCTTTTTTGAAATTGCACTTGAGTGGAACTCAACAGTTTTCTAACTTTGAGCAACAGGAAGGAAGAAGATATCAGTCTGTGGAAACATAAAGGGCAGATCTGTTGTTTGCTGGAAAGTAATGAAACACAACAGTAGCTTGTCTTTAGGCCTGTGATGTGTAATGCACAGTGGGACAGGAGGTCTCACACTGTTGCGTTTGCTGAAAACGCAATCACGAAAAATAACAGTGTGAATGCAATAGCACACAGACAACTGCAATACAACTTTAATGAGTCTCAACACAACCATACAAACCACAACGCAACTGCAGAAGTCGTTACACAACTGTTACTCAACACACCTACAAAAGCCATAACACAAACACAAAGTAGTGACTGCACAAATGCAAAAGCAGCTGGAGCCACAAACACATAGACACAAGAGAAACCAGAGAAACTACAACACAAACACATAATCCTCAATTAGCGACTATACAAAGGTTAACATAAAAGAAAGACACAACACAACCACCAAGCCTCACAACACAACTACAAAAGCCGTAACACAAATGAAATCCTCAGTGAGTGACGACACAAATACAAAGCAACACAACTGGAGTCACAGCACAAATGTAAAAGGTACAACACAATGTCAGAAGCTACAACGCAACTGCAAATGCAAGTACAACTTAAAGAGAAAGACACAACGCAAACCAATAAACAACAACACAAACGCAGAAGACTTAAGAGAAGTGAAAAAAACACTAGCACAAAACACAAAATCCTCAATTAACAACTAGATAAATACAAACAGCACAAACTGAAAAGCCACAACACAAGTACAGCGCAGAGATAATCAATGTGGTGGAAACTCCATTGTGTATTATTTTCCATTTGTTTTGTGTTTTTGTACTTTGAGTGTTTGTATTTGTGTTTTCCGATATGTACTCTGCTGTGTGAAATATCTGCCCCAGTGTTAGCACTTATTATGTATTATTCATATACAGTATATCCTCAGTGCACCTCACTCTTTGGCTCATAGGAAACTCTCAGCTGGGGGGGGCTGCAGAATGCACCTTTAAAGGTGCAGTGTGTAAGATTTGCTGACATCTTGTGATGAGGCTGCTCATTTAGAGTAATAGAGAAAAACATAAAGTATTTTAGGTGATTATGTAATTGTTTTGTGGTGACGAAAATGACCAAAATCTTACACGCTGCACCTTTAAACCTGGTTTCCTGAGTCTGTTCTCACAGATCCAGATCTTGTGCTATCAAAAACAAATGAAAACAACTCATTGAGTTGCAGTTTTGCTCATGGCTCCTCCCACCTCTCTTCTGTGTCATTGACAATGGCTTCAGGATCAAGAGTCGGTGCAATTAAAGACAAAGAAACAGGATTGAGTCCATTTAAAGATGGACGAGACCACCATCGTACTGGAGGACTCACTCTGATGTTCTTGAACTACTTGCGTTTAAACCACACTGGGACTCTTAGCGTCAGAGGCATTCTGAAAAACAAAGTGGGAGAAATTCAAAGTGACGTCCACTCGAGAGGAGAGGTTGTGGTTTGAGTTTCCTGCCTTCCCCGATTATTCAGGCTCGAGTGGAGCTAAGGAACAGGCCGAGCTTCTGATCCCCTGTTGTTTGAACGTCCAGGGCTGACGGATGAGTCCTGTACGGACGTGGAAAAAAACTGCAGTTCACACGGTGGCCACTCGAGGCTGTCAATCCCCATGGACTCCCATGTTAAAATGGTCAACTTTAGAGGTGAACGAAACATGTTTAAAGCCTGTTTTGGTCTCATTCAGTCACATTTGTTGCCCTGATTTATTTTATCGAGGTTTGAAATTGTTGCACAATTAAGGGGCGTGGCCTCTTGAGTGACACCTGGGCCGACCCTCTTTGGATGCTGCAATAGCACCACGGGCCAACCATATCTCCACTTGTGCTCCGCCTCTTTGCCCATTTTTGCATTAACCAGGAAGTAGGAGGAGTTAGGCATCAGCAAGATGGCCGACAAGTGAACCGCCCACTATGAGCCTCATAAGCACAGTTCTACAAGTGAATCACTTTCCTCCAAAGCATCACACATATATATATGCGTTAATGGAGGGGCTGGGAATCGAACCCATGACCTCGACCAATCATGGACACTACGTCCATCTTTACATCGTGTAGGACTGCAAACCTGAGCTCGTCGATTGTTTTAGTTCTTGTCGTGAAATTAAAGTTTTTATATTTTTTATTAGATTTTAACGTTTAACATAAAAAACCCGGTTTGATGATATTTGTCACTGCGTCTTTAAATAGCGGAAATAACATGGTTATCACCTTCCTTTGCCGCGGACGGGCGTTGCCGCGCTGCTGCACTTTGAGACGTGCGCTGTTTGAATTGCGAGGCTCAGTCCTCACGCGCACTTTCAGTAATTAGTCTTTCTGAGGAGCGTCGACGGCAATCAACTTCAACACGCTCACTTTTCCTGATGGCATCAAACACTTGTCTCCTTCGCGCCATCCATTCTTAGATATACATATAATTATACGCACATTTTACATCAGGTTTTGGATCGAACACATCCAATGATGCAGCGTTGTTGGAGAATGACATTGCCAATCATTTCCCTCCAGCAGAAGGTGTGCAGATGGTTTCCCCCCCCCCCCCCCCCCCCCCCCGGGGTCCCCCTGCATGAAAAAGTGCTGATTTGAGAGGAATGTCATGCTTAATTAATAGAAGCCGTAAAGAGAAGCGCTCGCTGACACGCGCCACCTCCCTCGCCAGCAGGGATCTTTGTCCCCGCACATCCGACGCGTTATGAGAAATTCTGGCATAAACCTGCTCAAACACGGGATTAGTTTGTGATCACTCACTGACGACAGTCTCCTTTTCATACCTTAATCCCCTCGTGACTGGGCCTCGGAGACATACCCCCCCCCCCCCCCCCCCCCCCCCCCCCCCCCCCCCTCACATCGCTGGTTGCATCACAGGACCCCCCCCTCCTACCCCCCCACCACCACCACCACCACCACCACCACCTTCCCACCTCCCCCATGTGCTACGTCTACGTTTTTTTGGAGAATTTGAGGGGAGAGGGAACAAAAATGCATTCAGGTCATTCAAATTGTCAGTATGTTATTGTTTTTTCTGCCAATAGAAGTGACACAAATCTCACACACTGCACCTGTGAGCAACTGGTGCACTGATCCAACTGGGTTTTTGAGTTCATCAGGCCCAGATGTCCGTAAGTAGATGTTAATTTGACGGCTCACTGACGATTTCCCAAAGAGGGAGGCAAAAAAAAAAAACAAAAAAAAAAGAAGAGGTGTGAACGGACGAGGAGGCGGAGCAGCCTGACCGCGCACGCCGCACTTAGTATGTGTAGAGTATACCTATCAGAAAAGCAATTTTCACAATGCGGCATACCTCAGATGTTTTGATATTATTTCCCTTCTCCTTAACCCCCCCCCCTTCCTCCCCCCCTTCCTCCTCCTCTTCCTCCTCCTGCTGAAGGGGAAACAGGCCCTGTGGTGCCGTACGAGATATAAATAGGCCACGGTTTTATTTCACTCTCATAAACATGCAGATTGATTAGGGTCATTTTCTGCTCGCCTGCCTCCATCCACCCGAGCCTTTCCCTCCATTAGTGATGAAAACCTAGATTTATTGCCACGTCTGTCACTCGCGCGCCGTATTTCACTCGCCGGCCCGCTGACCAGCTGTTTTTATGTAGATGAGTGCCGAGCGGAATAAGGGCGAGATACATTAAGGGCGTGTGCCTCTTGTGTCCACAGGAGCGCGTGCAGGTCGCCAACGGGGTGCTGTCAATCAGCCGCCTGACCCTGGCCGACACGGGGATGTACCAGTGTGTGGCGGGGAACAAGCACGGCGAGGTCTACTCCAACACCGAGCTCCGGGTCATAGGTAAGAGCGTAAACACAGGATGGGCGCTATTTGCGTTGATGACCACTTGTGTTGCGCAGGCTTCGCCATTCACCCATTCACACCCATTCATACAGACGCTCCCCCCACCACACTTTCACTTGGATGGACAGGCTGGGAATCGAACCCATGGCCTCGTGTGTTTAAATCCCATGTTTTACCACTGAGCAACGTCACTCACAGTCGGGGGGCAATTCAAGGTACCCCATCCAGCCCAGCGATTCGCAACTGGTGGTTCGCGAACCAAAAGTGGGCCACGAACCCATTTACAATGGGTTGCAGACCGTTGACTCTGGGCAGAAAAAAATCTGACAAAAAAAACCCCGTGTTTTATTTTGAAGGGAATTTTTGAACCCATGACCTCACGCATTCATGATTTACCACTGAGCTACATCCACCCTCACCTATCACCCGTCACTCTAGCCCAATTATTCTCAACCGCCAAAAGTGTGTTGTGAACCCATTTACAGTGGGCCATGGACCACTGACTGTTCTTGTGCTTTTAATTTGAAGAGGATTTTTTTATGCAATCGGAGTGCCGTTTATACACACTCCTTACCAGTAGGCGGCGATAATGCCCTGTAATGCCAACAGACATTTGCCATTTCTCAGACAGAAGAAATCCCTCAAAGTTTGTTTACATGTGCTCGGCACGTTATATTGTAAGGGACACGAGGTCAAACGCAACTAATACAGTTTAAAAGGGAATATTTTGCTCTCTATCGTTGCCCCCTGCTGGTCATTTTAAATGACCATTAAACTTGTTTTTTAGCGTTGGCATACTTTGCTATTTTCCGGTTCAAACTGCACCATCTCTTCATCAAATAGGTTTGATGGTGGGTCCCCAAACCAGACGAGTAGAGGACCACTTATGTCGCCCAACACTCTACCTCCTCATGTGTCTGTGTGCACACATAAGTCCTGTTTCTTCAGTCAACCCCCCCCCTTCCCCCTCCCCTCACCGCCACCACCACCCCCCTTTACCCCATCCTCTGCTCAGTGGCCGCCCACGACCCCTGGACCCTCTGTTATTGGTCGCTAATTGAGAGGCATTCATTAGAGGGGGAACGCATGCGGCTGACAGTGATGTATGCCAGAGCTGCCCCGTTCACCAGGACGGCCCATCTGCCCTGTCAGTCAGAGCTGTCACTCTCTCACCCACCGCTGATCCTCCAGCACGTCATGTTGCTGATTGGAGGAAGGGGAAGGGGGGGGGAGGAGGAGGAGGAGGAGGAGGAGGAGGAGGAAGGGGGGGGGGATTGAGAGAGAGAGCATCAGGTTACTATATCAGACAGTCACACTGAGTTTTGAAAAGGGCAAGTGGCTCCCAGTCAGAGAGAGTTATTATGTCTGCGGAACACTAAAGGACAAAATAAAAGCGCCGAGTCATCATATGTTCCATTGATCCCCTCATCAACTCGTCCCCATGCCGTTTATCTTTCTCATTAGTCACACCGCAAATAACGTAATCTGGCCTTTGAAAAATGTCCCACGGAGGCAATGCGGTGTAAAGTATTTTGTGGAATCAGATAAATGATCATTTGGACGATTTAGAGGAAACGTTAAAGGCGCAGCGTGTGAGATTTGGTGACACCGAGGGGCGAGGTCGCACGTTGTATCCATCACCTCACCCTCACCCGTCACCCAGGACTTCAAACTCCTTGCAACTCAGAACATGTTTGATACATCCCCTTGGGCTGAATGATTAATCATGGCTGCCCCCACAGAGAGGTCGCGCTCTCATGTAAATACACATTAATGGGCTTATTTAGGGGGGGGGGGGGGGGGGGGGGGGGGGCGAGAGAAGTGTGGTGATTATAATTCAAATGAAAATGTGAACATGTAATTGTGTTGTAGTCTTTTTTTTTTTTTGAAGTGACAAAAATGGCCGACATCCTACACACTGCACCTTTAACGCCCTGCTTCCCTGTCGCAGCCGTCGCTCCAGATTTCTCCCACAATCAGCTGAGGAGCCAGACTCTGGTGAAGGTGGGGGGGGACGCGCTCATCGAGTGCAGGCCCAAGATGTCTCCTTGGGGTGTGATCGCCTGGCGGAAGGGCAGCGAACCACTGCGGGAAAATAACAGGTAAGACAAAGTTCGGCACAAGTCACCGTCCCTCTCTCGGTGCCCGAGGACGGTGGTGTTGGTGTGGATGATTCTTTTAAGCCGAGACGCGTGTGCGCAGCGCTGTGTCTGCGACAGGGTTGATGATGTCACGCGGGTTTGTCGTCATCATTCGTTTCCACAGGTTTGGGATTCACGCGTACGTCATTTGAATTGGTTTCATATGTGACTGTATCATGGGAAATGTGGAATATCCAAAGAGCTACTAAAGCAGTAATCTCCCCTTTTTAACCCCTCCCCCATGGTCCAATTTACAAGATCTCAAATAAGTTGATTTGGAGTGAATGAAATATTAAAGAAGGTGCCAGCTTTGTGTGTTTCGTGTTTTATCGGAGGATTTGATAGAAATATGTTTATAATTGAAGACTGATTGTGTCCTTCAGAGAGGTAGATAGATCTTAGATCATTTCTTTGCTTTTTGCCTTTCGGAAAATATTATATCAGCCAAATATTTGCATATTACTATATAAATACTGTATATATATTGGGAGAGAGAGAGAGAGAGAGAGAGAGAGAGAGAGAGAGAGAGAGAGAGATTTGTATACATTTAGCAATAATCAATCAATCAAAATCAGGGCAACATAATTGTGTGGAGAAACATAATTATGTGGAGAAATTGCAGTGTGTGTGTGTGTGTGTGTGTGTGTGTGTGTGTGTGTGTGTGTGTGTGTGTGTGTGTGTGTGTGTGTGTGTAGTCCGGCCCAGTGGCCTGGTTGCAGCCAGGGGTCAACCATCAGGTGTCACCACTCTGGCGTGACGGGGCAGTGACAGCAGGTCTGTGTGCTCAGTGTCCTGCCAGCACTTTGCATATAGACAAAGCCGTGTTGTTGCTTGTCAAACAAAGTGGCAGCAGCATTTGCATAGTGGTTTCGCTGCTGGTGCCCTTCACTCGCCCTGCACCGCTCCCATCACACTCATCCTCATCTCTTTTTTTTATTTTTTCATTTTCTATTCGTAGTTGGGGATTGATTTCACATTTGTCTCGACGTGAGGCGTCGTCCCTTCACCGGGTGACGGGTGAAGCGGTGGCGTCTCAGCCGGTGTTAAATAGATGCTTTGTGAAAACGCTGTCGCTGCCTGTGCTTGTCCCGCGGCGCTCTCACTTATTCCTAATTATAAATCACATAATGACCGGCTGCTGCAACAAATAACAAATGATTCAGCATTCAAATGTTATTCGGTGGCTTCTTTTATTTTGAAGTTTCATTTCGGATGAACAGTATGTTTATTATCGTCAAGTTGTCTTTATCTTGGCGGCTGTCTGTTTGAAGTGTAAATTATTTCATTTGAACTGAGCTAACAATGTCGGACCATCTGCGCTGTTTCTCCAAAATGAAGGGATGTGAATTTCAAAATAAAATCCCAGCTGTATTGAGAGGATGCAGCTGGAAAGTCCTGCCAGTGTTTACAGAGACTTGAAAACACACAGTGGAGCCTTTAACTATGTTGTTTACAGTTTCCAGTATTCGCTCCCTTTTCCTTTTCAAAATAAAAGCATTCACCATATGTTGTCAAAATCATTAGAAGCGGTTACAGGTGCCCTCTGAGAGCAGCGCACTGTTTCTTCTCATTGTGTTGAAATCGTAGGGCTCAGGTGGAAGCAGCAGCACCAGGGCTACGGTTCTTAATTTCACTTAAAGGTGCAGTGTGATTTCAGTCATTTTTGTCACTTCTATAAAACATTACAAAACAATTACATACTCACATTTTCATAAATTTAAAAGTTTAAGTTACTCACTTGAATGAATCCATTAATGTATATTTACATGAGGAAGTCGCCTCTCGATGGGCGTCGCCATGTTTTTTGTTGTTTTTTTTACAGTAGCCTGGAGTGGATGTACTAAACTGCAGTCGACCACAGGTTCTCCTGCATGTTCAGAAGAGTGAGGGTGAGGTGATGGATGCAACATGCGACTTTACCTCTAGATGTCCCCAAATCGTACACACTGCACCTTTAAAAGACAAGTACGTGCACAGTGTGTGTGCATGCATGCCTGAGCACGTCCGCTCGCTTTTACACCTGTACTGCAGAGGTGAGAATTCATAAGAGGAAGCTGTGAACCCCCTTTTGTTGAAGATTAATTGCCTTAATTGTGTTAGCGGCTCCGGCAGAAAGGGAACCGGTGTCACCAGCTGTGTAATCCATCTTCATAGCAGCAGCAGCAGCAGCAGCAGCAGCAGCAGCAGCAGCAGCCGCCCTCGTTTTTTTATTTTTTTTTATTTCCCCCCCCCCCCCTCCTCCTCCTGCTGGAGACCAGTGGACGGGAGGGGAGGTCTTATCTCCCCCAGACAACCCTGCAGGGAAGAGGTTTAGATGACATCAGCTGGAACAAAGCAGCTGAGAGCGCAGAGCAGGTCTTGCTGATGATGGTGTAAGAGTTAAAGGTGCAGTGTGTATGATTTGGTGATGTCTAGCCATGAAGTTGCATGTTGCATCCATCACCTCACCCTCACCCCTCCGAGCATGCGGGAGAACCTGTGGTCGACTTCAGGCGTCATTCAAACTCAAAAGGTGTTTAGTACGTCCACTCTGGGGCTACTGTAAAAACATGGCGGCCCCCATAGAGTGGACGCACTCCTCATGTAAATATTCATTCATGGGCTCATTTAAGGGTAGGGATTTCACAATAAGACAGGAAGTGACACGAAAGGGCTTGGACATGACAGCAGTGGTGAGAAAATAATACATTGAGGTGATTATAAATTCATGAAAATATCAGTATGGAATTGTTTAGACAAAAATACCAAAATCATACACACTGCACCTTTAAGGGTGAAACAAAAATACATTTACATGATCATGATCATGTCGGTATGTAAGTGTTCCGTCATCTTTACCAATAGCAGTGACAAAAATGACTGAAATCTTACGCAGTGCACCTTTTAACAAAATAAAACGTAAATAATAAATAATTCCTCAGACCATTTCAATGTGTCACAAGCGGAATCGGCCACTCGGCTTACGCCAGCAAATCAAACATGGGATGTGCCGAAGCCCCCTTGTTGTCCCCTCCTCACTCAAACACCCTGTGTGTTTCTCCCCATGCAAATATTTGATGGTTCAATCCCTGCAAGAAGGTATTATGGGGTGTGGCTGCGACAAATCCCCTACACTCCTGTTTCCAGGTGTCTCCTCCTCCTCCTCCGTTTGTTTTGCTGTATAATGCCTGTGTTTTATTTTCTCGATGACGCGTCAGCACGCCCCAGGTGTCCACGGCGATTCCTTTGAGTAAGCACAATCCTGAAAGGTCACACCGTCGGAATATATGAATGCTAAATAATGCTCCGATATTATTTTCATTTATTGTATTGTCTTGACTGGGATGTGCATCATGGAGTTTTCTCATAATGGGGGAGGGAGATGATGCACCCCACTGTTGGCTGGAGTCCTGCAGGGAGGCCCGGAGTCCTGTTTATGTTTGTTTTAATTGCAGAGACCAGCTTGTACTCCAAGAACACACCGTACCCGCATGGCAAACTGCTGCCTGGTCCAAATGCCATTTGTGCTCCTGCTGTTTCTCTAAGTGCCCTAACATGTGCACACAGTCTATCAGAAGTCAGGTTGACGTGTGGATTTACTTATTCAAAATCCCAATTGATTACAAATTGTTGTTTATTTCATCTCTTAATGACATTTATTACAGCAGTTTTCTCATTCAGTTGTCAATAAGGCGTGAGTTAATCATGGACTCCGCCACCGGTGCTGTTCTATATGAGGCGGTTCTGATGCTATGGAAAAGGTATAGAAAAGGTATTGCTGGTTCGAACAGGGTTAGTATTCTGTAGACTGTAAGGATACTCAGTAGTTTTGTTTAATGTTTTGTTTGTTTGTTTGTTTCATTTAAGTCTAAGGGTTAGAAGGTGATTAATGAACATTGGAACACCTCATTCTTTTGTCCTGGGCTGATTTCAGCAGGAGCCTCAGCCCGTCCTGCTGTTCCACACCCACTGTAATGGGGGGGGGGGCAGACGGGGTGGGGGGGGGGGGGGGGGGGGGGGGGGGGCTGCGAAACGTGTCACGCTGGTGTGAGCTCTCACAGTCACCGTGCACTCGGGAACGTAACAGTTTGAGTGACATCTTTGAACAAGCCGGGTACGGGAGGCTAGTTGCCAAGGTAACATGTGTTCAAAGTTTTTTCACTTCTTTTTTTTTTTTTTTTTTTTACCCCAGATTCCTGATTTCAAAAAAACGACTGAAGTGCAGTCCCACGGTGCACGGAGGCGATTCAGAGAGGAAGAGTTGTTTGAATCTGTTGGATTTCACTCATCTTTAATTAATGGATACGGTTTGTTCCTTTGTGTTTTTAAATCATAAAGTAACTTCAGCCGCATGTACCAATGGACTGTGAGACTCACAGAATTGTGAAAGTAGAGAACTGACAGGAACACCGTAATTAAATTGAGGACTTAGTTGCGTGTTTATCACCTTTTTTATTAAACAGGAAATGAAAGAAAACGCTGTGCAACAAACACAACCTGTTGAGGTGCATTCCATCAAAAGACAAGTATTACAGTTGCAATGTTACCTGTGTTATATCTACTCGCTGGACACATTTAGTGGTCAACTAGGATTTGTTTTGACCGTTTCAGGCTTTAGAGGTCAAGTCAGAGACTATGTAAAGATGGATGCAGCATCCGTGATGTCACCCATAGGTTTCTGCAGAGTGCTAAGGAGGCTAATCGTGGTTCACTCGACAACTTTGGAAAAACAAAACAAACAATTTCCCGAAATAGTCTGAGAGGAAAACTCCGTACCCTTGAAATCTCATAAAAAAAAGTGAACCCTGACAGATTTTTTGGCAGCCTATAAATCCTGCAGGTTGTTTATCAGTCTCACACTTACAAGCTCTTGGACCAGATCCAAGTCCATTTTTTCTGGGACTTCTTTGTTGTTTTTGCTTTTTTTCCTTCTTCTGACATCCTGTTTTTGTTGGTTTTCCATCTCTCGCTGTCATCTCTGACATCGGTGATTCTTGGGCTGCTGAGTGATGAATTTATCCCTGGCCTCTTCCTTTAGTAAAAATGTCAGTCAATGATTTCTACTCATCTGGAGTTCACTTCCTCCAAGACAACAACACATCAGCTTCCATGTTTCTAAAAGTCATAAAATCAACAAATTGAAAAAATATTTTTTGCTTACAAATAATGCTTTTGGAAAATGAACAGAAAATTCCCACAATTAAATGTCCATAGAAACAATGTATATTAATCATTCAGGCTAATTTTGTAGATAGTCTGTATTTGGGGAATCGAACCCCCAACCCTCTGGTCAGAGGACAGCCCTCTAACCCCTTTACCACACACTTGTTATAATTGGTACCTTCAACAACACCAGCAGGTGTATAAACAACATACCCTGCAAGCCACAGTGTGCACCTTTAATGTTTAACTTCGCCGCCTGACATATTGGATTCACTCCGCCCACACCTTCTGCTTATGTATGTAAATCAGAAACGGACCATCTTCATGTCCGTCCCAGATGGAATAACACGAGCTGTCATCCTTTAAACTGTATTTCTCATTGTGCCATAGCTTCACGTTTTAACATGTCAAAATGACACTTACCGGAAACGCCATCACATCTGAAAATGGCCGCCTGACACACTAATGGGCCCGGTGGTTTCCAAATGGCTCACAATTTATTCTTGACGGATCTAACCGCCGTCGAGGAACGGGCCCGATTGTCGCGTCCCCCCGCTTCTTATTTTATCTCTTGTCACATAGCGACGCCGTTTTACTGCCACTTTAATTTCACTTTTTACTTTTGCCAAATTATTGACATGGACGTCGGTGAGTGTTGAACATGCGGCATAAATCAGTCAGCGTGAGGAATCACTGTGGCAGGATGTGGCCTTGACTCATTAGCCCTGGAGCACTTTTCAAACCCTCTGTGTTTACAACCTTAAAGTGGTTGTGTGTTAAAAATCTGTGCAGGCTCAATAACACAATAGACACCTGAGTGCACCACATGCTGTATGTTGATTCCCGTGTGTGGAGAGCGCCACCTGCTGTCGCCGGATTGCTCAGATCCGTGTACGGTACAGCCGTCGCTCTTGTGCAGGTGTTAACCTCATTTTAGGGGCCAAATAAAGCCCAATTTGATCTGAAGGGGGCGGGGCCAGTAGAACCGTAGCATAATAAACTAAAGACCAGTGATTCTCAACTGGTGGGTCGTGACCCAAAAGTGGGTAAACCCATTGTCAGCCGGTTGTAGGCCTTTGAAAAAAAGGTTTTAGGGAAAAAAATCCCACTCCTTAACAGTAGGTGGCGATGAAGCCCTGTGGTGCTAATAGGCATCCACCATTTCTACAAATAGAAGATAAACAGCGTAGTTCATCTTTGCAAAGTCATCTTGGGGGCCCGATTGGACCCTCTGGTCGGCCGGTTTTGGCCCGTGGACCTCGTGTTTGACACCGTTGCTCTTTTATATATATATCCGTCCGACACTTGCATAGCAAACAAACATGGCTGTCACGTGAAACGAGGCGATGTCTTGCAGCGTGATTTCCGTTTACGGGCCCATCTGCTCAGTGTCCACCTGAAAAGTGCCGAGGAGGCAGAGCCGACACCAACTTTGCATTCATTCACTTATCGCGCATCGCCCCATTTCACTCTCTCTGGTGCCTTTGTTCCGTTTCGAGTGAGATTTGAAGAAGAGTCTCGTCAAACGTCTCTGGGCTTAATTTTTGGAATTAATAAGCCGGGAATGAAAACAGGTGTATTAATGAAGGTGGTGATTAAATGATGAGAGCGAGCGAGCGCATGGTCCTGCCGCTGCTATTTCAGTCGCTACATCTCATTCTTTGGCCGCACGCTGGCGCACTTATTAAAAAACACAGTTTATCACATGTAAATGTCACTTCACATTCTCTCTCATCAGATCTCTACTTACCTCATTTGCCTCTAATTGAACATCTGCTTGTGAAGTGGAGCTGCGATGCTCGGCGGAGGTTATAGCTGAATGTTCCGTGCCAGGCCTGAATACTGAGAGCCGTGTGTGTGTGTGTGTGTGTGTGTGTGTGTGTGTGTGTGTGTGTGTGTGTGTGTGTGTGTGTGCCCAGAAGAGCTTATTTCATTACTTTGCCTTGAGGAAAGGTTTACGACCTGACAAGGCTGCAGTGGACAGCTGACTGGCGCTTTTCATTTTGTCTCTGCCTGCACCTCTACACCCAGAGCTGAGCCACATGAAGGAGTCCCCCACCTCCTCCTCTTCCTCCTCTTCCTCCTCCTCTTCCCGGGGAACGGGAGCAAGCCGCGGATTAGCACTTTGCTGATCCCGGCAGCGGCAGACACAAACACAGTGTTCAGAGGTGCCTGCGAGCACACACATGCACATGGCAGATTAAATGTTGTATTCATGCCTCAGAGTCAGAGCTGCTCAAGAGGGAGGACTAAATCCTATTGGTTGTTTCAAACCTCAGTGGGCAGGTACAAAGTCCTTCACATCTTCTTTAGGATGGAGTTTAGGTCACGGCTGGTTCAGTCAGACGCCAAAGTCATGGTGTTGGGGTTAGGATGGAATAGAATAGAGTCGAACATTATTCATCCCACAGGGACAGAGTAAGACAAACACTGACAATGACAATGATGGTTCCTAAAAAAAAAAAAAAAAAGGAATAATAAAATAATAATAATTACAAATGTTGAAAATAATGACAAATGACAAATGTTGTAAATAATGCTAATTCGGAAATAAATTGTATATATATATATATAGTATGACTGACTGGCTCACTCATAATACTGAACTTATGTATTCTTGCAATGTTTCAAAGATTCAGCGCAGTAGCTCCTCCCCTCCTCCCTTGTCCTTTCTCCTGACGCGTCCCAGCCTCGGCAGCTCGTGCCCAGAATGTCACTCCTCTCCACATGAATATGAATCAGCGGTCTGATACAGTGTTTGTGGCTCTTAGCAGGGATGAGGGGCTGTAGACACGATGTGATCATCAAATAAAGTGAGATGACAGCAACAAGGGGCCTGTGATTCACATTGCTCACTGTCCTCTCAGAGGACGGGGCTTTATAGGCATGTAGTACAAAAATCATCATGTGCACAGCAAGATACTTTAGATGTTGAACCCCGATTCCTTAAATTAGATTTTTAGGTTTTCTGATCATTTAACTGTGTTTTATTTTATATTTGTTTATTTCTACAAGGAATCAGGATTCAACATCTAAAGCCAAAAAAAGCCACACACAAAAAAGTATCTTACCCGTTGACCTCATCCTTATTTTTATTGTATTTTATTATTATTATTATTATTATTATTATTGTGATTAGTATTATTATCATTGTTATTATTACTATCATTATACCATTACATTGATATCAGAGGAATTCCCCTGCAGGCTCAATTCTATACGAAATGATGACGCCACCTGTTAATGTGAGCAACAGAATTCCGTATGAAACAGGTGTTATCGTTGGAAAAGGGGTTCAAAGGCGTGTCTGTCCCGTGAGGCTCCATATTTGGCATTCGATCACATTACGGCACATGTGCCTCTTTCATCTCCACCTTCTCTTTTAATTGATGGTTTACCCAGAGCTATTAAATGCTATTAATTGACATGTCCGCAGCCTCTCTCTGACACGCTGCTGATGGACTGACTTCGCCGTGCGTTGACCTTTGCCTGTCAGGTCACAGTTGCAGACATGAATTGATCCTGTTGTTGTATTTAGGGACCATCAGAATGATCAGAGGATCAATTCACCTTCGGGCTGTTTGGCCTGTACATCTCCCCGCTGCGTCACTCCCTGCGCAGACAGGTCGTATCCCTCCGTCCGTTCAAATCTCACATCACGTGCTGCTATAGATTTTCAATCAGTCAGACGCTGCATTTGCCTAAAGGCGCAGTGTGTAAGGTTTTGGTCAATTTTTGTCACTTTTACAAAATACTACAAAACAATTACATACTGACATTTTGATGAATTTATGATGTTTTAAGTGTTTTATTGTATTTCCATGACCCTTAAATGAGCCCATTAATGTATATTTGTGTGTTTTTACAGTAGTAAAAGTGGACATACACAAACACCTTTTGAGTTTTAATGAAAACTGAAGTCGACCATAGGTTCTCCTTCGTGCCCAGATGCATACCACATGCAACTTCACCTCTAGAGGTCACCAAATCTTACACACTGCACCTTTAATTACCAGTTTTTCATGTGACTGGCAAAGGGGAAGAGAAAGGGGGAGGAGGAGTGGTTAGGGTTGTAAAACACATTTCTGCAGCCTCTGACTGACTCAACTCAAATAAATCTCAGACCTCAGATAAAGTGGATTCCGAGATGTTTGCAGAGATTAGGTCAGAACCCTCTTTACCCGTCCGCTTCCCGTGTTTTGCGCCGCTCACCGGGATTATTTTTATCTGCGAGACTGTGGCCGATATCATTTTTCAAAGCCAGAATCCGCCGGCGCAGCATGAGTAATCCATCTTGGTTCCTCTGACAATTTCCTGTGGAACATGTGTGTGCTCTTTATTCCTGAAGGGATACCTCAGCACATGGGAAGAGATGAATATCTCTGGAAGGAGGTGAGCAATTTGTGATTAAAGGAATCTTTCTTGAAGTACACACTCACACACACACACACACACACACACATACACACACAAACACACACTCACAGAAGCCCCCTCTGTGTGGTCCTGGCCAATAAATTCCCTCTCGGCACAATGCAATTACCAGCACAATCACATCGTGTTCCACAAACGGCGGAGTTAAAACATTCTCAATCAGCCTGCCTCCTTCATTAAAACACCTTCCTATACGAAAATGCGCATTTACATAATATCAATTCTGAGTGGGATCGTTTGCGCAAAGGTCCTTAGACAGCAGACTATAGAAAAACTGTTATTTATACTTATTTTTTTCATTATAGCCTCAACAATACCTGCATGCTCGGGGATAATATTGTTGAAATGAGACCAGATACCGAAATGTGTTCATCGCATTATGAATATCGAGGCACCGCCTATTGTGTTATATAGAAAATAAACCTAGATTCCTGGAATGAGGGAAAAAAATCCAATATTCAGATAGTAAAAAACTGTACAGAGGAGTGTTAGTATTAATATTTCCTCCTGTCAATAACATGCAATATTTGATCATGTGCACTGACAGTGTTGGATGGTATATTAATGTATAAAAGTCTTAACATGTGCAATGTCCTTCATGCAATATTCAAACTGGATTTCAGGTCACATTTTATGCATTCAATGTTCACACATTTATTTTTGCACTCTCTCATCTTGTTTCCTTGTTACTTTTATTAATTCTTGTTTGTAATTTCTAATTTTTCACTTTGTAGACACTTTGAAATGTATTTACCTTATTATGACCCTTGAATTTCCTTCGGGATGAATTAAGTTGATCTTATTATAATGTAGTAAACACTAGTATATCTATAAAAGCAAATATTTATTTTTCATTTTTATTTTTTTGTGATTAATTTTATTTTTTTCATTTTTTAGACACTTCACAAATTCATCTACTAACCCTTGTGTTTGTGCCTTAGTAACACTGGCAAAACAATGTCCTTCGGGATAAATTAAGTTGATATTATTATATTTTATAATGTAGTACACAAGAGTATATCTATAAAAACAATATATTACAATAACAGTAATGCATCCTAGCTGTTGGGGCTATGGGGGGACATTAAGGTAATACACACTGTGGTCGTGTACATTTCATAGAGTGGGAGATTAATATGGAGCCAGCACCACTGCCTACTGGCTGTATTTTTGTATTATAACCCTATGGAGGGTTTAGTGTTGCCATGGAGACAGGTGTCAATACACTAAAAGAAAAAGTAAATTTAACCTGCAACTTACTCTACGGCCACAAAGACAGGAACAGGAAATGAACCCAAAGAATGATGCATATCCTGTCAGTCATTCCTCCGTGTCACGAAATGTTATGTTGTTATTGTTGTTGTTGTTGTTGAGCTTTGATTGACGTCTTGCAGAGATTCCCGTCAGAAATGCACTTTCCTCCACGGTTGACGGTAATTGTTGACAAGGTGCAGTCGCTTTCTCACCACTCAGACCGGGAGGTAGTTGAGCTGCCTAATAACTTCCAACTCTCTGATATAGTCATTTGCGCTGCTTCTTATATTTTGGCTGCTGGGAATCACTGACTTTTCAATGACTGAACTTTTTTTTGGTCTGTTCTGTTTCTGTATTATTGTGTTTTTGCTCTAAAGTTCAAACCGTCAAAACACATCGGCTGCTCGTTATGCAATGAGACATCAGGAGCCAGAAGTGAAGTGAATCATCCTGTTATACAGTGTCTCAGGCACTAATATGGGAGTTCAGTCATTTATGGACATTAGTGTCTGGAGCCTGTAGCTTCCTATCTTCATGTTGTGGAGCAGTGAAAGTGAGGTCAGGTCAGGATGTGTGTGTCTGTGTATGAGTGTGTGTGTGTGCACGTGCACCTATGTCTGTCTTTGGTCCAAACACAGATGACTCTGAATTGGCCACTGTCCCCTGACATTGTGGAGACAGTATGTGCATAAAGTGTTTTTATGTGTTGTGAATCAACCTTTATCAGCCTGGCACGTGTTGTGCCTAAATTGGGACAATTTGGTTGTTGGCTTAAGAGATATCAATTACCTTTGGGAATCAGCAATGACATGTAAAAATGTTTACTGCAGAGAGTAACCGCGGGGCACCACCCTGTAACCAGGGACCAATAACCAAATTGACCATTAAAACTACAGTCTCAAAATAGTTTAGATGGGTGAAATTCGAGCACTGACTGTGGGCGTTCCAGCTGTTGTTATAAATATAATCACAATAAACACAGACTACGACGTGTTGAAATTATAACAGGGTTTATTAACAAAGTAATAGTTATTTTACAACAACGTCACTTAGTGATTAACACCATCATAATCCAACTATACTAACAGACATACATTACAAAACAACACAAGTAAACACATAAAACATGGAGTGCGTTTGCGTTCGTGCGCGTGTGTGTAAAGGGGAGGGTGTGGAGAGAGAGAGAGATTGGGGGTGGAGTCACGTGGGTGACGTAACCACGTAAAGCAAAATGGCGGGAAGCGGCGCCCCTCCCTCGCCAAAATCAAGATGGTGGTAGCTTAACTGAGGAGAAGAGAAGGGGTAGAGGAGAAGTAAAATAACAGGAAAGAGAATTCTATCCTAAGCTCTCGTCCTGTCCTCATACACCCTGGAGACCGGCGGACTTGGGTCCGTCGTATTCTTCAGTAAACACTACGTTCACTAGCTTCGAGTCCAAAATACACACGTTCTCACAGGTATGCTACGCCTCTGCCCAGAGCTGCGGCCCTTGCTGGGGGTTGCTCCTGTCCTGAGGAGGTCGGGATGAAGTATTCTGTGTCTCGAGCTGGTCCGTGTTGGAGATACGGACTCTCGTCTCGACCTGTCGGCGCTTTTAGACGTTGTTCGTTCCTCGGCGATGGCGGGGTTTTGACGTGCTGCACGTATTCCGATACCTCAGGGTTGACAATGGCGATCCACTTCGCTCTCTTGGCGGCTGAATGGCGGATTCTCCTCTGACTTCTACGACGGGGACGTCTCTGGACGACGGCGGCGAAGCTCACTGCACGGAAAGGTATGACGGTCCGTTTACTCACGTAGTTGTGCGCGTCCTCGCGGTTAATGGCGTTCAGCTCGCGACTCGGGGTTATCAGCTTTAGCCCTGGACGTTGAATTGGTGGTTGGACTCGCGGTGTTGTTCCCTCTTTCAACCGGATCAATGAAGGGACTCGGCGCAGCTCTTCACTTGGACGGTGTCGGAAAAAAAAGCTAGAAAGATAGTGAACAGATAGAGTTGCTCCCCTACGGTGAAGACCGGGGAGAAACGGACAGATAGTTAAAGATAGAGGGTCTGCGCTCGTAAGGCAATGCCCTGGTGTTGACCCTTGGTTAGTCAAAGGATAAACTTCCTGGAGACCGGCGGATTTGGGTCCGTCGTATTCTTCAGTAAACACTACGTTCAGTAGCTTCGAGTCCAAAATACACACGTTCTCACAGGTATGCTACGCCTCTGCCCAGAGCTGCGGCCCTTACTGGGGGTTGCTCCTGTCCTGAGGAGGTCCGGATGAAGTATTCTGTGTCTCGAGCTGGTCCGTGTTGGAGATGCGGGCTCTCGTCTCGACCTGTCGGCGCTTTTAGACGTTGTTCGTTCCTCGGCGATGGCGGGGTTTTGACGTGCTGCACGTATTCCGATACCTCAGGGTTGACAATGGCGATCCACTTCGCTCTCTTGGCGGCTGAATGGCGGATTCTCCTCTGACTTCTACGACGGGGACGTCTCTGGACGACGGCGGCGAAGCTCACTGCACGGAAAGGTATGATGGTCCGTTTACTCACGTAGGTGTGCGCGTCCTCGCGGTTGATGGCGTTCAGCTCGCGACTCGGGGTTATCAGCTTTATCCCTGGACGTTGAATTGATGGTTGGACTCGCGGTGTTGTTTCCTCTTTCAACCGGATCAATGAAGGGACTCGGAGCAGCTCTTCACTTGGACGGTGTCGGGAAAAAAAGCTAGAAAGATAGTGAACAGATAGAGTTTCTCCCCTACGGTGAAGACCGGGGAGAAACGGACAGATAGTTAAAGATAGAGGGTCTGCGCTCGTAGGGCAATGCCCTGGTGTTGACCCTTGGTTAGTCAAAGTATAAAGTTGTTCTTTTTCTAACTGAATGGCGGACACGCAGGGCTACGTTATATCGCTTGGATGACGTCACCGGGGTTCCCTGCTGGGTGCGTCCGGTCTCAGCCAATACCGGCGCAGAGTTCACATCCTACGTCACTCTTAGGTGTGAATGAGAGGAGGAGAGAAATCTTACCCTCGCGTTCGTGCGGGTCACTTGCACACGAAGGATGTGTATTGCCGTGAGTGATGCCGATGAGTCTGGGTTCTTGTGGGGAAGAAATGGTCTGTTTTACCCAGACCCAGTGCTTTGATCCTGTTGATCTGATAAGTTAGGGTGCCAGATGCCGGCCCCTGTCCTGGTCAGACGGAATGTGGGTTTTGGGGGGAGAGCCATTTGTTGAGGGCCATAAACTCCAACTCAGGCTTCTCCTTTGTCTTGATAGAGCACATGGCATGAAATCCCAACATATGTGTGCGTGTGTTTGTGTCCGTGTGTGTTTGTATTGACGTTACATTGTCCTAGAGTGGCCCCCTCATATCAGGAGAAGGTCCTGTCTATGGAGGCCACGTTGCACTATTTATGTTAAATTAACATTAGACAAAAGGCAAACGTCATGCAAATGGGGATGTCTGACTGTTTTCCCGACCATACATTTTGACCTGCAGCAGTTCGTAACATTTTTTAATATGTAAATTTACTGATAAGAAAAAAAAAAACGTGTCATTAAAGCAACGCTAACACTAGACAACATTGATATAGTCTGTTATCATGACATTGATTTGAGGAATAGTGTGAGCTTGTTCACTCCAATTTCCAATTCCAAATCAGTGAATCATCGTCTATCATGGCTCCATGTGGTGTAGCTAATGGTCGATGTCAGAGGGTAAGAGTTAGTGGTTCAGGTCTGACTGCGGCAAAAATCAATATCAATTATACCTGTATTGGAGAATTGTCAAAAAGTGAATTCCCAGGTGTCCCTGTTTGACCAGTGTCAGCCAATCACGTTTGTTGTCAGCAAGATCATCAACAACAACAGCAAAGAACTGCTTTGTGGTCTCTAATTGCCCGTTGCCCTTGGCAACCACACAAGCAAGGAGGTGCGGTTTGTTTAGTCATATTTGCTGCATCACAACGTATGAGAGGCGGCGGCCGCGGTCTGATTGCACCCTGGTTGGTTTCGGCGTCATGGGTCCGCGCCGCGCAGCTGGGCTTGATTTATGCCACTGACACGGCCGTTTCTCTGCGGCGCCTCACGCGGCGGGGAACCTCAGGAGGGACAGCCTTTCAATTTATCTCAGACAGCCCCGCCCCCTTCCCCCCACCGGCCTGCAGCACTTCAGGGTTTTTAAAGCAGTCAAGAGCATAGATAGATCAACACCTGAAGTCGGGTCCCACCCCCTTGTGCCGACTCAGAGGATCTGGCGACCTCACCTCTTTTCTCAGCGCGCTCGCCGCATTATGGCGCCCGGCTCACGGCGCTGTTTGCCACGCCGACGATTCTGATACAATTATGATTAGAAACAGCACCTGCAGGTAGGTCGACGATGGTCAGCCAGGATCGGAAATAGCAACAGACACGCACTTTATCTGTGAGCTTTTCCCACAGCGGGAAAACATAATATCAAATACATCCCCTACGGCACTACTTTCACACTCACCTCTGCCATTTAGTTAACTGGTGGAAGAGAGTGTCTGTGCACAGAGGCAGTAATCTCTGTGTATAGAAAGGCCTCAGGCGGGACTAATTATTTGGTGGAATCACCATAAGCTTGTCGCCATCTCTCTTCCTGTGGTCTAACGGCTGAGTGATTCCACTGATAGAATCTTAACCCCTGTTTTCACAAGCCCTTTTATTTACCCTATTAATTAAGTAGAGGTGCACACGCACCGCCGCCCTGCAGCCATGCAACCGATCTGCCAACTCACAGTCACTGAGG
>JAFBJT010107519.1:33476-53845 GCA_016785325.1 Chascanopsetta lugubris | reverse complement strand
CTCCGTTGATGGAGACATAAAGTAAAGAATGTAAACTGCTCCTAAACTTCTTTTTACTCCTCGTAAATCTACGTTAATGTTCATGTTCCTGTGAAAACTTAGACGGGAAAGTTTGTTTTTCAAGGCGCAGTTTGTAAGATTTCGTCATTTTTGTCACTTCAAAAAATGTTACAAAACAATGACACTCTGACATTTTAATGAGTTTATAATAACCGTAATGTTTTATTTTTTCCCATTAATCTTTAATGAGCCCATTATTGTATCGTTACATGAGGAGTGGGTCCTCTCTATGGGGGCCGCCGCATTTCTACAGTAGCCCAGAGTGGGCGTGCTAAACATCTTTTGAGTTCTAATGACAACTGAAGTCGACCATAGGTTCTCCTGCACGTTCAGAAGGGAGAGGGTGAGGTGATGGATACAACATGCAACTTCACCACTAGATGTCACCAAATCTTACACACTGCACCTAAAGGTGCCTCCCTCCCTCCCTCCTAAACAAATGTGAAATAAATGCAGTATGACATTTTCGGACATAAATATTAAACACACACACACACACACACACACACACACACACATGTGCTGGTTACCTGACATGACCCCAGGTTGTGTACTTGTTGTGTTTCCGGTTCTTCCTGGCGCTTCCTCTGAGTCCTCTGTTCACCTTCTAACAACAAAGACAGAATCAACATATGTCTTCTTCATTCATGTCCTCATGTCTCCGGCAGCTGCCTCCTGCTTTCTAATATTTCATTAGAAGACTCTCAGGAAACGCTCCGACAAAGTATTTGTATGTCGTCAAGGTGCCTTTTTAGTTTTGTATTTTCTGCACTTTAATTAAAATGTTTTTCTCGTATAATTCTATAAATAGTGGCTTAATTAGCTCCCAATGATTGTCCAAATTGCACCTAAGCTACTGACTCACACTTTTTGTTTATTCCACGTTCTCTCGATATACCTCCATATTTCACCTGTATGTGCAGAAAACACATGTATAATGAATTATGTGGTGAAAACATTCAAAAGTGTTTATCAATGCATTGAACTGGAGCCATAACTCCTGCAGTGGACAACCCCAGGTAATAAATGATGATACAGAAAAACAGCTGTGATAGAATGGACTAAATCCCAATGGGAGAAGTTATAACTGTAAACAAACACATGTACTCACAGCTATACGCTTATCATAAATCTTTAAAATGTTTGTATGAGTATTGAATAAATGTTATAGACCCTTTACGTCGACTGGATGTCCCTGAGGAGTGAGCGGAACATGATGTTGGCACCAAGACAAAAACGAGCTCATGCTTCCAAAAATAAAAGATAAATAAGCGTCATTTCATAAAGAGGAATAGTCTGTATACCATGTATTAATGCCAGGTTGCTCTAACTTAAGCCCCCCCTCCCTCCCCACCCCCACCCCCACCATCAGGCCAGAGTGTGCTCTCATTCCATTAGGTGCAGCCGACGCAGCACAAAGTGAAGCTGCTGGCACAGAGGTGGAGGAGTTGATCCATGGAGATGGAGCAGCACAAAGAGAGAGTCCTCAGAGGAGAATCACTGTAAGTGGGATGATGTGGGATTTAGAGCTGAAAGAACGTTTACTGACGACTCAGCGATCGATGGACATTGTTGTTTGATGAAGTATCATGTTCTACCTCACTGTGCTCTAATCGACGTGTTTCTCTCGTAGTGGACCTGATGTTCTGGAGGAGAGAAGGAGAGACTCTCGGAAGGTTTGAGCTCACGATGGATGTGACTGGTGCTCAGAGTGAATCACCTGACCCCTGGTCCTCGTCCAAACAGACAGTAACTACAGAAGATGGCCTTATGATCGCTGTGTGTGTGTGTGTGTGTGTGTGTGTGTGTGTGTGTGTGTGTGTGTGTGTGTGTGTGTGTGTGTGTTGATGTCTCATCCATCAGTGTATCTGTCACTCAGCTCACTCACATCAGTACCAGACTCGCTCATTTGGACCTGGACGCCAGCCTTTGGATATTTAAAGGTGCAGTGTGTACGATTTGGTGACCTCTAGAGGTGAAGTTGCATGTTGTATCCATCACCTCACCCTCACCCTTCTGAACATGCAGGAGAACCTATGGGAGAACTTCAGTTGTCGATAAAACTCAAAGATGTTTAGTCTAGTCTTTAGCCTCTGGGCTACTGTAAAAACATGGCGGCCCCCTTAGAAAGGACCCACTCATGTAAATATACAATAATGGGCTTATTTAAGGGTAATGGGGGAAAATGCAAGATTTAGGTGATCAATTCATGAAAATGTGAGTATATAATTGTTTTGTAATATTTTTGGAAGTGACAAAAGTGACCGAAATCTCACACACTGCACCTTTAAGATTGAAGTTCCATTTGAGTGTGGCATGTGGCCCTCTGTGTTGTGGTGACTGCAATTGTATGTTGTCCGTGTGTGTGTGTGTGTGTGTGTGTGTGTGTGTCGGCCACTAAATTGGTCATGTGTGGTACTATTTTGTATTGTTGCAGCTGTGCAGCTTTGTTGGATCTTGGTGGGTGTGGCCTAGTGGTTCCATGTTGCTGGTTGACTTCATATATGACAATAATGGTGGATGTGGTCGGAGGCCCGTCTGTGATGTGGTGGTGCCAGCTCAGCTTTGTTGGGTCTTAGGCCTCTGCTGTTTTGGTTTGTGACTCTTATACAGTTTGTGTTAAAGCAAGTGACATCATCCACATTCTAAAATGTATCCTCACTGTGTCTTTTAATTTTAAAGGTGCAATGTGTGGGATTCAAGTTCCATCTAGTGGTTAAGTTGGATGTTACAGCTGAATACACCTCACCTTTACCTTAGAAGCCTGTACGAGAACCTGTGGCGAATGTTACATTTTTTTTCTATATAACCTGGTCACATCCGGTATACACTTTAAAGCAGTGATTCTCAACTGGTGGGTCGCAACCCAAAATTGGGTCGCAAACCCGTTTTCAGTGGGTTGCGGGCCTTTGACTGGGAAGAAAAGTTGACTGTGCTTTTATTAGAGAGTGCGATTTTCTATGCATATGCGTCTATTCACACTCCTTAACAGCAGGTGGTGATGATGCCCTGTAATTCTCGTAGACACCCATTATTTCACGAGAAATTTATATGATATTCTGAACTATCCCGAGTTCAAATTGCTCCATCTTTTCATTAAATACATTTAAAAAGATTAGAAAATGTCCTTGATTTGGGTCGCGGCCCATCATTTAGAGGTGATGGTGGGTCCGGAACCCAAATCTGTTAAGTGCCACTACTTGAAAGTACGACTCTTTCTCCATCACACTCTGGTGAGGGATCATTGGGAATTGAGGTTGGAGGTGCTCCAACCTCATCCATGTTGTCAGTGGATGAGCAGATGTACTTCACTCTTTAGTCATTAAAACTTGGACTTGAAATGTGACTTCAGAGCATAACAGTTTTAGAAAACCTCCTGGTCACGGAATGTGATCCATTTAAAAAATCAGTGCTTGAAGTCTCATCATATTTGATAAAAAAAAACAAAACAAAAAAAAACATTTGAAAATTAAAAATCAGTGTGTGAAACTCAAAACTTAAAACAGAGAGAGTTCCCACGGAGCTGGAGCACAGGTCTGCCACAGTTTGGATGAATCATTACCTGAGGGGCTTCTGTTAAAACTGTGCAGTCACTTTCCTGAGGCAGGAGCTGTCTGAGGTCATGTGATGTAGAAAGTATCACAGAGGAGATGCTGAAACCATCTGTCTCTCTCTCATTAACCCCATGTGTTAAAGTGACTGTGGTTGTGTGAGAATGAGAGTAGAAGGATCCGCGTCTCTCTAACTTCACACTCTCTCTGTTTCCACACAAACACGCACACACGTCGGTCGCATGTACATATTTCCGAGTGTCAGACGGAGAGCTGGCTGCTCGTCACATGACAGATGGCTTCTCCCCCCCCCCCCCCCGCACGGCGCTCACCTCTTCAGCCCCTCACAGAAGGCGACAGACGATTCCTCATCACTCATGACGTGCACCTGCTCACTTCCCCGTGCGATTCACCTGTGCTGGGCCAGTACGTGGCGCCACAGCTCACCCTGCTCGCTTTGCTAACGGCTCCGTGAAGAGGCCTGGGTGTGATGCTTCGTCTGTTTGTTGTCCATGACCTGAAGCTTGAATCCCAGATCCAGTTGAATCTCAAGTCAAGCTTCTTTTAGTCGAGGCAGAAAGGTCAAATAAAAGCCGCTTTTAACTATGAGGCACTTTGAGATGGTGAGCCATGCTCATATTTCCACTCGCCTGGATTACTGCAGTGTACTTACTGTGAGCGTATTGCATTCACCCAGAAACAAATATTTTGTAATATTGTCTCGTCCTCCTCAGCCCCTCACAGAAGGCGACAGACGATTCCTCATCACTCATGACGTGCACCTGCTCACTTCCCCGTGCGATTCACCTGTGCTGGGCCAGTACGTGGCGCCACAGCTCACCCTGCTCGCTTTGCTAACGGCTCCGTGAAGAGGCCTGGGTGTGATGCTTCGTCTGTTTGTTGTCCATGACCTGAAGCTTGAATCCCAGATCCAGTTGAATCTCAAGTCAAGCTTCTTTTAGTCGAGGCAGAAAGGTCAAATAAAAGCCGCTTTTAACTATGAGGCACTTTGAGATGGTGAGCCATGCTCATATTTCCACTCGCCTGGATTACTGCAGTGTACTTACTGTGAGCGTATTGCATTCACCCAGAAACAAATATTTTGTAATATTGTCTCGTAATTACCAGATCTTTTCTCACAATTATGAAATCTCTCCTTGTAGTTTTGAGATTAAATTCGACTGGAATCAATTGTTACCTGAAAGCAAACCAGGTCAACAAAGGGTTCAAACAGGGGTAAAGTATGACTTTATATGACACTGTGAAATATTGGTGTTTATTAAAAATGAGAACGGCTTTGATAGTAGTATGTAAACACTGTGCAGGCATCTGTCACTCGGACTACTGAGGTGGAGAGTCCAGTCTATATATACAAATTACTGAGTGAATGCAATGCGCTTCCGTAGCAATACACTTTACGGGGGTAAATAAATGTTCTGGGGGGCCGACTTCAGCGGGTACAGAATGCAGCTGCACGACTTTTAACTGGCACACACAGACGTGAGCACATTACCCCCATTTTAGCCTCACTGCACCGGCTGCTTGTGAAGTTTAGAATCCGACTGACCGATTGTATTTGTTTTTAAATGTCTTAATGGTCTTGCCCCACCCTGCCTCTCTGAGCTTCTACTGCCATATACCCCCTCCGACCCTCGCAGGTCAGCTGGTCAGCTGCTCCACGTCGTCTTTTGGCACTGGGTAGAGCTTTTGATTTTAATTCATTTCATTTTTATTTCATTCTGATCTATTGCACTGCATGGGTGCTGTGCATTTTATGTCTTATTCTGTTCAGCACTTTGGACCTGCATGGTTGTTTTAAAGGTGCAGTGTGCACGATTTTGGTCATTTTTATCACTTCAGAAAATGTTACTAAATAATAACATACAAACAATTTCATAAATATATAATCACCTAAATGTATATATTTTTCCCATTGCCCTTAAATGAGCCCATTCATTTCTATTTGCATGAGGAGCGGGTCCTCTCTGTGGGGGCCACCATATATTTTACAGTAGCCAATCTTTTGAGTTTTAATGACAACTGAAGTCTACCATAGGTTCTCCTGCATGTTGAGAAAGGTGAGGGTGAGGCGATGGATACAACATGCAACCTCAGCCCTAGAGGTCACCAAATCTTACACACTGCACCTTTAAAGCGCTTCATAAAAATACAAATCGGAATTGGATGACATTCAAATACTGACACTGTGGTTCTTGGGTGTTTCAGCTCCTCCACAGCTCCCACGCTGGTTCAGGTGGATCCCTGTGACCAGGCCAGAGCCGCTTCAATCCAGAGAGGTGCCACACAGAGGATCTGAGAGGACGGACGTCCGCAGACCTGCTGCGTCTCGCTGACCCAAACCATGACCCGCACATGATAAGGACATCAGCTCGATGTGAATCATCCTACCGAGACTCCCATCAAACCAAAACCCATGTAGAGCAACGAGTGGGGGAAGGAGGGGAGGACTGGCTTCTCTATTAGGAGGAATGGGATCGGCAGTAAAACACTTTGAGCGAGGAAGTATGAAAATGAGTTCTGAGAAGCACAGTACTTTCACGTGGAAACCTACGAGGGAATTTGGGACGCGGCAGAGACACAAGGCACGAGAAGGGAGGGAGGCTGAGTCAATAATGCACAGGACGGGAGATGTGGTCCGACATGGGTGACACAGATCACGGCGTCTCCCTGCAGCTCCGCTCTGCTCGGCTCTAATCATTTCCTCCCTCCACAACTTAAACACAGCCTCTCCCTCCCTGGCGAGCGTGCGGTGGCTCCCGGCCCACCGCCGGCCCCAAGGGCGGCTCCGCTGCGGCTGTCACAGTGGCAAAGGCCCGGACAGTCGGGGCGGTCGCCAAGAAGCCGAACCTCGTCTTTGAGGGCTGCTGCACTTCAGATGGGCGCAGCCTGAAAGACAGGGGAGGGGGAGGAGGGAGGGAGGGAGGAGGAGGAGAAGGAGAAAGGACCAAAATATCCAGAAAGTCGGGTCTATAATTGGGTGCCGTGCCTCTCGGCCTTTTTTATGTGCGAGCTGAGAACAGAGGAGGCCTCCTCACCTCCTCCCCCCGCCACCCCCTCCTCCCTGCCCCTCCACATGTGAAATCCAACACTCTCCCCCCTCGTGGTTCCTCCCACTCCCGTCCGCCCCTCCACAAGGTTGCAGAGAGCTCACCTCAACTCACTTCTGAACATCTCACTACACTGGATTGTCACCCTGGATTATATAATCCTCTGATTTGTGTCTGCGCCGGCGCCTGCAGGGGGAGATATCCTGGATTATTCCCACCTGTTCATGATGGAGGCCAGGTGCTGACTCAGGGTGCGAGAGCTGGAGGCAGAGAGCGACTGACACCTCCAGGTTGAAGGACAGGTATGGAATTAGTTTAACTTTTTATTTAAAATATGTTCATCCTCTGATCATCTGTGTGTGATTTTAAATGTGAAATGTTTCTTGGATTCACTCGATGCTCAGTGTGGGAATTTCTTCCCCATCTCTCCTGTTTCCTCTCTTCTTCGGTTCCACTGGAAAAAAACAAACATGTTCTGTTTTCCTCATTTTGTGAATGATAAGCGTGGGCTGTCTGTTATAACCATCATGTCAGTCCCAGGTCTGCCATTGAGAGAGGAAGTGGAAACAGGCCTGATGATACAGATCCAGAGTCTGTGAGGAATCTGGCTCCAGGTTCGCATGTTGACAGACACAAACCAGGTTGTTTGTAGCTTTGCCTCTGAAACTGTTACTACTTGAAAAAGTGCAGATTCGCTGGATACAGCGCAGAGTGAACTTTAATCAGAGATGAAACTAATTGTAAAATGTTCGACTAGTGGAAAAGTTCAGTCAAGAGGGTAAAAGAGCAATCATTCAAATCGAAACTTTCATAAAGTGGCTGGTTTTTATTTTGCTTTACTTCTGCTTGCTGAGCTGAATATGTCAGATTTCCTCGTGCACACTAATGGAGGTCATTACAGTGGTGCAGCTAATGAACCCATGCATTCTGCTCATTAATGGCTCCAGTCAAAGCCAGTAGCAGAAATAGACTGTTGGGGAATCAGATAAGGAAACTGTCTGGGGACCGACACACTTTCACCTTATCCACAATAAATAATGAAGTCTCTATTTCGTCAGCCTGGGTCAACAGGCTGCTGTGTTTAAGACTCCACGTCATTTCCTATCATTACTTTCTATTTAAAACACTTTCTGTCTATTTTTCGCAATTTGTAGTTTATTGTAAGACTGAAATTTCTCATGATAACAAAATTAAATGTACTTAAATATGACATGTTTAGCTAAAACACAGAATTAAATCCACACAACAAAGTGTTCAATATCAGTTAATACAATAGATACATTGGCTCAGACTATTTTATTATAATATATAATATTGTGATATAGTATATCATATAATATAATATGATGTAATATAAAATATGTATTACTTCACAGTGTGTCATATCAACATTCAATATATGATAGTTTATCAAATACTACACATATTCATTCATACATAAGAAATAACGGTCAGAACATGGATGACAAGAGAAAAATGTTTATATGAAATTAATATAAGTGTGATATTTGCAAAATGGGCCATTGTGGGTTCATTTGTTGGTTTGTTTGAATGACTGATGGCAGTCTTCTTTTTGTGTTTTGAATATGAGGCAGTAATGGGAAAATTGCTAGCCTAGCTTAGCTTAGCATAGCCCTAACCCACTGCATCCGGCACATTGTTTCGTCTGTGTTTAAGAGCACAATGATAATACGTAGAAAGGACAATTTGAGCATGTTCTCCTGTCTTCATGCTCAACTCTACGAACCAGATATGACAGATGCATCAATGCTTTCACATTCTCTTCATCTCGGAAAGTTTCCTCTGTTTTATTGTTGTAAATCGACTCATTCTTCAGCTCTGGGAAAAAAAGAAACAGGCTGATGGAATTCTTTGAAAACTCAGTGGAAACAGAGCGGTGGTCAGTGATGGTAAACAACTTTTACGAACATGGACTCATATTATTGCTCTGGCAGCCATGGAGCAGACCTCAGACTTTCCTTCACCTCCCACAATGACCCCCCACAATCAGATGCTCCTCCCGTCCGGATGTGACCATGTTATGGCTGCAGTCGCTCAAACATGGGCCCTGGTGGCAGCCGCCACAACCAGAACACAAACAGAACATATCAGAATAGATTTGTGTCTAAACAACAGGTCAGTGCCACCCCTGCAAATTTGGATCCAGCCAGGGAAACTGACTGATGATTCAAGCACTAAGAGTGAAAAGAGACTTCAGACTCCTGCAGAGCATCATCAGCCAACACCTGTGCTGTTGTTCAGTATTATTCTTATTCGAAATATTATTATTATTGTTAGGATGAAGATTAATTTACTGCTGTGCAGAGATGAGTATTTCAGATTCAGGTTTTAATTGTAGAACATTTCTGTTGATTCAGACAAGAGACAGTTTGTGTGTTTTCACAATATTGTCAAACGTAATGTCATAGGTGAGATGTGAAGGTGAGACAGCAGCTATTGAAGGAGGTATGTTCTTTAAAGGTGCAGTGTGTACAATTTGGTGACATCTAGTGGTAAAGTTGCATGTTGTATCCATCACCTCACCCTCACCCTTCTAAACATGCAGGAGAACCTATGGTCGACTTCAGCTGTTATTAAAACTCAAAGGATGCTTAGTACGTCCACTCTAGGGCTACTATAAAAAACATAGCGGCCCAAATTTTGGTTCAGCTAACAGGTTTCTGATTTTGAAGGTTCGGTGGGTATGATTTTGGTCATTTTTGGCACTTATAGACTTATTAAACAATTACATCCTGACATTTTATGAATTTCTGAATCATTCAATTTGTCTTTTTCATTACCCTTTAAAGGTGCAGTGTGTAAGATTTGGTGACCTCTAGAGGTGAAGTTGCATGTTGTATCCATCACCTCACCCTCACACTTCTGAACATGCAGGAGAACCTATGGTCGACTTAAGTTGTCATTAAAACTCAAAAAACGTTCACTTTGTTCACCCTGAACTGTAAAAATATGGCAGCTCCCATAGAGAGGACCTGCTCCACATGTAAATGTACAATGATGGGCTCATTTAAGAGTAGTGGGGACAAATATAAAACATGAAAGTGATTCATACACATGTGCATGTGTACATGAAATTCATGTACATATCAGAATGTAATTGTTTTGTAATATTTCATAGAAGTGACAAAATGACAGAAATCTTAAACACTGCACCTTTAAAGATGTCCTTGCAAGACTATTGATATCGCTCGTTCCACTAAGGCTTAAATTAGTCCATACATGTATATTTGAATAAAAACATGGCATCCCCCATAGAGAGGATGCCATGTATTAACAGTAGTCTACGGTGGACATACTAAACATCCTTTGAGTTTTAATGACTGAAGTCGACCATAGGTTCTCCTTCATGCTCAGAGGGGTGAGGGTGAGGTGATGGATACAACATGCAACTTCACCTCTCGATATCACCCAATCTTACACACTGTACCTTTAAAACGTAAGCAGTATAAGTACTAAACTGTGCAGACTCAATGTGATTGTGTCATGTTTCCACTGACCCCCCCACAGACTGTAAATCTTGATGGTGGCAGTAAACTAGATAAAACACACCCAGACTAAAGCTGAGATGGAATTCCGACTGGGATGTCGGATCACGCTGCTCCTGTTCATCCTGGCCCTGACTCTGTCCGGCGAGGGCGTGGCTGCACAGCGAGCAGGTAAGACAGGAAATCCTGCACCTTTAACGGACGTGTGTGTGTGTGTGTGTGTGTGTGTGAGACAACTGACTCTCACTTCCTGTCCCTCTGCAGGATGTAAAAATGTCCACTACGACTTGGCCTTCATCCTGGACACCTCCTCTAGTGTGGGGAAGGAGAACTTTGAGAAGATCCGACAGTGGGTGTCCAACCTGGTGGAGTCTTTCGATGTAGCACCTGATAAGACCCGAGTGGCTGTGGTCCGATACAGCGACCGACCCACCACTGAGTTCACCCTGGACCGGCACCGGACCATGGACGACGTGAAGAGAGCCGCCCGCAACATCCGCTACCTGGGAGGCAACACAATGACAGGGGACGCCATCAGCTACACCACCACCAACATCTTCACCGAGCGCAACGGAGCCAGGCCCGTTGCCAGAGGCATCCAGCGGGTGGCCATCCTCCTCACGGACGGACGAAGCCAGGATTACGTTCTGGAGCCCTCGAAGGCGGCGGCCAAGGCCGGCATCAGGATGTTCGCCGTGGGCATCGGGGAGGCGCTGAAGGAGGAGCTGGAGGAAATCGCCGCCGAGCCAAAGAACGCCCACGTCTTCCACGTGACCGACTTCAATGCCATCGACAAGATCAGGGGCCGGCTGAGGAGGAGGCTGTGTGAGAGTAAGTCAGTGCCAACCACAGACCGTATATAAAGATGGATGTGGCGTCCGTGACGTCAGACATTGGTTTCAGCAGAGTGCTTGTGAAGCGAACTGAAGAGACGTTTGAAATTTGCGCATAAATATGCGCAATTCCTCCTGTCGCTAAACTAAAAATAAGCCAGCTAGAAAAAAATTCAGCCATGTACAGTTGTCACGGTAACACGTGTGACTGATTGAGACCAAAACTGAAGTTTATACCAGACTTTAAACATGTTTCATTCACCTCTGACGTTGAACACTTTAACATGGGAGTCTCTTGGGATTTGCGTCAGCCCCCAGTGGCCACCCCGTGAACTGCAAGTTCGTTCACTCACTCTGAGGCTTCACTTTGAAGCCTCATCTTCAACCTGCACTTAATCAAATTAGACTCTTATTTTAACCTTTAACCAGGATATAGAGGAAAAGCCCTGACCACAGAAGCCCCTCCCTATAACCACAGAGAGCGGCTGCACTTGCACACTGTGCGATCATGGCTTCTATTCCCCTGCACATGAAGCCTGTGGGGGGAGGGGGGCGGAGCTGCAGAAATTGGCTCGTAAATGACATGTCTTCCCACCAAGACATTTCTGTGGTGCAGCTGCTGCTCCACTGCTGAGATGTTCAGCACTGGAAAGCTTCTCCGACCTAAAGGGCTTTTCCACCATCGCGCTGAGGAGCTTTGTCCATAACAGGCTCACAAATAAATAAAGGAGCAGCTGCTCAGTGAGGCAGCAGAGGCATCTGAGTGTGTCCAGAGAGAAGGTGGAGGAGGTGGAGGCTTCAGAATCCAACGCTGCAAATTCCTGCCTAAAATTATCCGGACAGGAAGGAGATGGATTCCAGAGGATTCAGCCACAAACAGCAAATACACAAACTGAAATGACATGATTGCACGGTGTCACTCTGTGATGAGAGCTCTGACAGAGTCTAAATTATCATGGGACGTCGAAGCAGAGATCCTCTCGGCAGAACGCGTCCACTCTCTGTTTGTGGGCGGATCATCTTGCAGCAGTGACCCTGACCTTTGACCTTGCTCTTTGACCCCAGATATTTCCAAACTGACAGCCAATAACACAGGTTATAAACAGTGAGACACGCTGTGCAGTGAACAAACCAAAGGCTAAACTTACACTTAAAGAGAGGTCCAGTATCTGTGCGATCACCACCACTCGGTCTCTAAGTATATCATTGGTCAGCACAACGGGCTCCCGCAGCGACTCGGCTATTTTCACCCCGAAAATTATAGATCTAATGTTTCCAGGGCAGCCGCTCCACTGTCCATTCTAAATGTTTTCACCTTCTAATCCAGAGGTTTAAAAAAAAATGTATCTGTTTATTCTGCGCTGCCCTGGTTAATTAAGAAACGTGAGGGCTCACTTCGGCACACCAGCACGGCGCCCTCTTTCTGTCAGTTTGGGCGTTTCAGCTCAACAAAGACAAGGTTTAGTAAATCCAGGCTGAAGATGTCACAACTGGTTCTCAGACTTGGTTCAGGATGATGATCTGACACTGATGGGGAACAGGGTCACTGCCGTTCTCTCGTCACGGTTTCACAGCTACATGAACCATGTGATCATGTCAAAACACTTCCACGCCGTCTAACATTAAGTCTTTAACCATCAAGCATCACTATGGATGTTTTGTCCAAATGAGCTGATTTCACCTCTTTATCTGTCGATCATATTGGCTGTGTTAGTGCCAGTGAGACTATTTTTATATAACAGGATATTCCTCATGGCAAATTCTGTAAAAAAAACAAAAAACAATAATAATTAACAGACCACCAGAACACTGTGAAACAAATGTACTACTTTCTTGAGTCATTAAGGACAAAAATGTCCACTTCTGAAAAACTGCTATAAAACCGTTTTACACTTTATTTGCATAAATGTCTTAAACAACTTCAGCCCCGTTCAAAAACTACCAACCATTCAATCATTTTGAGAATTTTAACCATTTAAATGCCAATTTGATTACTTGCTGTCATGGTCATTTTTTTATGGAAAAAAAAGACATCTTTGTCTGCTAGTGACTTAAGAGGGTAGTACATTTTAAATGTAATGCTACACAACAGCTATGAATACCATAAGGTCAATATTTTGGGTAAAATTTGACAGACCCATGACTCCTAGACACACAGCTCATTGTTTGTGTTTTCTTCATAAAAAAGGACTGTGACAGCAAGTAATCAAACTGGTACTTAAAGGGTTAACATCCTCAAAATGATTGAATGTGTGGTAGTTTTGAGGAGCTGAAGTTGTTTGACACATTTATGCAAAAAAGTAGAAACAAATATGTTATTTGTCCTTGATAACTCAAGAGGGTTGTAAATTAAAGTGACGCCTGAGGGTTGAAATAATCAATAGTCAAAATGACGACATGGGACATGGAACTTGGGATGGTGGTAATTTAAAACAAATCAGCTATATCTGGAAAACCATGATAGCAGCTCTGTGAACCATGAGCCCATCTGAGACATTCATCTCCAGATGAAGGTTCAACATGTCCTCCATTTTTACTCAAACTGATGCCATGATTATAGTTTCAGAGCCACAAGTGAGGGGGAGTCACTTCACTATCATACATGTCAGCTTCCAGAACTGCGCAACATTATCTTTAAAAATAAGTCACGCACTTCCATTTATTCACTGAACGGTAATTTTAAAGAGCTTTTATAAACAATATAAACCAAAAGATCCAAAAAAGACTATGTGACTGAAAAGAGAAAAGAGAGTCCTTTAATTTAACAGAGAAACAAACAAACTGAGGCCGAACAAAAACAAGGTCACATCAGAAATACACCATGTGAAACTCAACTTGTAGACTCTCTGAAAAGGATACATGAGTTTCCACTTTAATTGGCTGCAGGTCATTTTATCATCAGCACAAAAACAAGCCGTTTCAGCAGCGCCATCCCATAATTAATTCCTCCCAGGTTAAAAGACTGTGTGACGTGGTGATATTTTAGTGCTGTGATTTTGGAAAATGAGAGGGTTTCAGAAATGATGTTTGACAGCGACTTGATCTTTGGAGGAACACACAGTCTGTCATTGTGATATTTTAGGATCCTGATCAAATCCAGGAGCTGCGACAATGACACACGTCACAGACATTTTTAGCTTTAACCCCAAAAATGTCTGCTTCCAAGAAAACACTGTATAAACTTAACTGATTAATATTCTATTTCCATCCCCCAGTCACATTTTTTGTGGGTTTTTTTTTTCAAAAGAAAAATGACTGTGACAACATGTAATCAAACTGGAATTTAAAGGGTTAAAATCCTCAGAATAATTGAATGTTTGCTAGTTTTGAGCAGGGCTGAGGTTGTTTAAGACAGTCATTAAAAAAGTGGAGAAAAACATTAATCTGTTAAGTTTTTGTAGCACTTTTTTTCAGAAGCTGAACTTTTTGTCCTTAATGACTCATTAAATCTGTGAATTTGTTTCACAGTGTTCTGGTTTTAATGGTTTTAATTTGAAAATTTGCAATGAGGGAGACTTACAAAGAATTGTGCCACTGGCACGAATGCAGTCAAAATGATAGACAGATAGAAGTGAAATCTGCTGATTTGGACAAAAATGTCCATTGTGATGCTTGAGGGTTAATGAGAACTGGTGCTGAGACTGATGATGAACTGAAGACACCAGGCTGATCTGCTGCCGAGGAGGAGGAGGGGAAGTGGATCACTAATACAGAGATTCCGGTAGTGCATAAACGTCATCCGTCAGTAAGGATCACACATCCTCCTCTGTGGCATCCCGGTCATTTATTACTTAATAATTAAATCCTTATTTCACAAGTAAAATGCGGCTTTAAACGGACATTCCACCCAAATGTGAAACCAGATGAAAACAGATACTCTCTCTCTCTGTGGTTTTGCCTCTCAGATAATTTTAGGTTTATCCTTGTTGGTTTTGAGACGTTGAGATTTAGCCAATAAAAGAGGTAATTGGGATTGGAGTTTATGAGCCTTAAAAATAATGACACGTCTGAACAAGTGGAGCAGCTGTGAGGCAGCAGCAGCAGCAGCAGCAGCACATATGTCAGCGCGCTAACATGTGGGAAGTTACCATGCTGACGTTTAATTGTCCCCTTTAAAATATCTCACCCTCAGATTTGTCTTGTGAAAGTGACTTGATCTTAAATATAGAGTGGACACTTTATTGTGAAGCTGGTGAGTTCACTTCCCCGCAGGGACACGTCACAATGAACATGTAATAGCAGCATGTCGTAACCAGCTCTGAGCACAAAGTACTGAAGAGTCTGAAGAGTGGCGTCCAAGAAAATATTTGAAGAATGTAAATGTAAAAGTCACTATCAATCTCAATGTGTTTACTTTTAAATCCACCTAATTTCTTGCAAGTCTTAAAGGTGCAGTGTGTAAGATTTGTGACCTCTAGAGGTGAAGTCGCATGTTGTATCCATCACCTCACCTTCACTCTTCTGAACATGCAGGAGAACCTGTGGTTTGGTGTGTCCACTTTTACCACTGTAAAAACATGGCGGCCTCCAAAGAGGACCCCCCTTCTCATGTAAATATACATACATCAATGGGCTCACCATAGGGTCATGAAAATGTCTATATGTCATTGTTTTGTAATATTTGTAGAAAAATGACCAAAATCTCACACACTGCACCTTTCAGTTGTTTCTTTTTGTCAACTTTTTTTCAAGTTACTAGTTGGACTATTGTAACTATTATTGATCGATAACGTGAGCCCAACAAATGAGATAGGCTATTTTTTTTCTTTTTTCTTTTTAACAAGAAAAAACCAATGAAAAACGAAATAGCAAAATTATAGAATGTTGAAAACCGATGTGTTCACAAACAGGAAGCTTGAGGATGACACATGGTCATGTCTTTACTTTTAGTGTGAATCTGACAGTGGAGCAGGGGTTGATTGATTAAAATTGATTGACAAGATTAGAAATAAGTAGAAGAAGTGAAATGCATCATGCAGGTAACATCTATGATGTCATTGTCCACGCTGGGAGGCTCCGCCCCTTTGTTCGCCACCGAGCTTTAGTACTAAATGATCTGACATGTTACACATTAGTTGTTAAGACTTCTCAGTCTGGATCATGTGGCAGATGCTGCTTCACTGTTTCCGGTGAACATGTGAGCAATTTAAACAGTAAATGTGTTTTGAAAATAAATATCGATGAATAATAATTATTGATCAAAGTAGCATCACTTCAGAGAGTCCTTTAAGAGTTTGAAGAGAGGAAGACTCAGCGGAGGTGAAGCTCTGCTGGGAGGCAGATGGTGACGTCTGAACAGGAAGGAAGAACTCTCTGGAACATTTGTCTTCATTTCCTGAGCTCCGAGGGCCATAAACAAAGTTTAGGGTTGAATGGTTGTTGGTTCCATCCCTCAGCCTGTGTTTACACCTGTTTAACTCAACAGGTTCCATGTGTCTGCTCCGCTCAGTGAAGCTCGCACAATGACACAAATAGAAAATCTCTCCTCCCAATGAAAAGTTCAGTGCTGTCGTCACCCTCACAGAAATATGTGTGAGTGGAAATATAAACCTGTGAGTGGAAGTGCCCCTCAACACCACCCACCCACTCACCCACCCTCCCACCCACCCACCTCAGAGGAGGTCTGTCTGGACGGGTGCAACTTGGATCACATATCAGACCAGACTGTGTCACTTCCTCAAACTCCACACACTTTCCTCATCTACATGTTCTCATGTTTCCTGCGGGAGAATCCTAATGAGTTTATCCTCATGTTATGTTAAACAGTCACCCAGAACTTAAAACCTCTCATCTCTCTGTCTCTCTCTCTCTCTCTCTCTCTCTCCAGACGTCCTGTGTCCAAACATGAAGGTTCAGCCCGACCGCTTCAAGCCCAACAGCTCCAGTTCCGGTCTGGAAGAAGTTCCAGGTATGTTCCAACTGCTGCTTTGCTTGTGGCAACACGTCGACCACAAAGTCAGCTCCTCACTCCTCAAATCATTTCCTACTTTTCTAAACTCATGTCCACATGCAGAGTTTTCGATTTCGTTATTTATTTATTTTAGGAGCAATTTTTTTATTTGGGGAAAAATAGGCAATTTCAACATAAAATGAGATAAAGATATACAGATTCCTATTGTTTTTCTGACAATGAACATAGTCTCTATAGCAAATGTCACTGTATAATTAGTACAAACAGAACAGAAAAAAATCAAATAAATACATAAATAAATGTGTCAGAATTTGTTTTTATTCCTCACTTTTAAAGTGACACATCTTTACAAAGTTGCAGTGTTAATAGAGAAATAATTTAGTTGCAGAAACAAATCATTTTAATTTTATTTTTTACATCCTGGTGAAACATTTGCCTGTGTTGTAGATGTTAGGTATTTGTTACGAGAAAAAACTAGCTAACATCCTTCTCCATTTAATATGATAATAAATACTTCATAGACTTCAGATAGATTAGTCAAAGTTGAAGTGGCGTGTATTCAAAGGTGTCTTTTAATAGAAGGGAAAATCACTGCAGCTTTAGGATAAGGATGTTTTAGCTAATGACTAGAATTGATAGGTTGTACTTCTATAAGGCGGTAACTTTTGACCAGATGTGTAGTTTATTTGATTCACAGATTGTCTGTAAATAATATCAATACTATGTATTAGAGTACTCAGGATTAAAGCACAGATATGGATTAAAGGTGCAGTGTGTAAGACCTCTAGGGGTGAAGTTGCACGTTGTATCCATCACCTCACCATCACTCTTGTGAGCATGCAGGAGAACTGGTAGACTTCAGTTGTTATTAAAACTCAAAAGATGTTTAGTACGTCCACTCAAGGCTACTGTAGAAACATGGCAGCTTCCATTGAGAGGTAAATATACATTAATGAGCTCATTTAAGGGTCAAGGAAAAACATAAAACATTCAAGTCATTATAATTTCATTGTTTTGTAATATTTTTAGAAGAGAAAAAATGACTGAAATCTTACACACTGCACCTGTAAAGGTTTTTTTTTAGCTAATGACTAGAATGGATACGTTGCACTTCTCAGGCCTTGTTTGAAACTTTGGACCAGATGTGTAGATAATGTTACTTACCATGTATTAAAGCAGTCCTGGATTCCTACACAGCCACATAAAAGTACATGTATGCAGTAACTACACTTATTTAAGAACTTTTCTCTTCACATCATACACAATTTAATATAAGAGTTGAGGATGTGTGCAAGTCCTCCTCTGATTTCCATTCATTTTTCACATCACACACATCTTTGCTCTTGTTCTAAGTTACGAAAGTGTGGTCTGCGATAGCTCCAAACAGAGTCCATTGTTAATGCATGGACTGTATGTGTTGATGAGTGTGATGAGGCTCGTGGGGTGCTGCCATGTGATGGGTGTGTATGAGGTTAAAATATCCTCACAGTTTCTCCTGTGTCCCAGTGGGTGAGCTGCAGCGTTGGACCAATGGGCCATTAAATTACTACCGGCCCTGTCGGGCTGTTTGGCAGCCATCTTTGTTGGTCACATGAGTGTAGTTCCTGTAGGCAGACTGTCACTCACCAACTTTATAGTTGGTGAGTGACAGTGTCAGTCATTAGCATAGTCTATATATAAAGATGGTCTGTGACGTCACCCGTTGGTTTCTGCAGAGTGTTTTTGTGTCGCAAATTGTGGGCGTGTCTCTCGTCACCGTCTTGCCGAGTCATAACCCCTCCTACTTCCTGTTTCATTCAAAATGGGCGGAACACACATGGAGCTGTGGGTTGGCTCGTGGTGCCGCCACCTCATCCGTGGTACGTGCCAGGCCGGCCCGGGTGTCAGTCAAGAGACCACGCCCTTAATCATGCGTAATCTCAAACGTCGCTAAAATAAAAATAAGCGAAACATTCACCCCCGGTACAGTAACACATGTGACTGATTGACACCAAAACTCAACTGAACTGTTCCAGACGTTAAACATATTTCATTCACCTCTGATGTTGATGATTTTAACATGGTAGTCTATGGAGATTTGCTCTCTTTTGGAGTCAGATCCCGGTGGTCACCCTATGAACTGCACGTTTTTTCACTTCCTATTGTGCTTCATCTGTCTGCACCGGAGGTTGACCTTTGGTTTATTAAATGTTCTGATGCAGTAAGAGGGAGATGAGATGTTTCTACCTGCTCTAGCTTCATGCTGTAACCCCAGTGGAATCAATTGCAAGTGTATTTTCCAAAATGTCAAACTGTTGGTTTGAAGGAGGTCAAAGTCACAGAGGCACTGATGCATCTCTTTGAAAGCAGCTGTACCTCTGCAGCTCTGTGTCGAAGGTGGCTCAGGAGTCTTGAATAGCGTTTATCCGACCGGCTGGGATGTTGTTCTAAGAGGTGTCTCATGGGGGATCCGACTTCCTGTCTGTGTCCCACCCACATCCATCATCACTCTGAGAGAGAAACCAGATGCAGCCACCATGACTCTTTGGAGTCAGCTTCATGGAAACAGAGATGTCAGGGTGGTGAGAGCTGTGTTTATCAAATGTTTACCCGACACATTTCACCGGTCTTCACGTCTCATGGTGTTTGAACGATTAGGTCAGTGGATGTGTTGGCCGTGGACGTGTTGTTTACAAATTGATTTTTATGAGCAGACACCACAGTGACCATGTGGCAGGCAGTAACATTCATCTCACTGGGTCATATTCATTCGTCCTGCGCGTCTCTGGAGTGTGGCAGGAAACCAGTGCAGCCATAACATGCAACCTGAGACTCATACAAATACCAGGCTTCTGCCAGAACACTACTGTACTATAACCACACTGACCCAAACCATGAATAATTCATAACCCTGCCACGACCTCCTGTTTGTAGGAGCACTTGACTGAAGCCTTTTAGATAATGATACTTGAAGCTAATTACAATGTTTGTCCCGAGCATTGTTCGTGGACCAGGAACCAGAGACGAGGGTCCAGATTCTGAATCCAGGGTCTGGGTCCAGGGTCAGATTCCAGGGTCTGTGTCCATTGGATTGGAATTGAATTTCGCGTTCTGCGCAGGCTCGAGATTTTTTCCCAGGGTCGTGAGCTGGAAGCAGAAGTAGACAAGCATAGCATATCATAGCATAGCATGTAGCATTCGGGGCATCTTTCCTCCGAACTCACCACAAGCAAGAGCGACATTATGCATCTAATTTGTGTGATCATCATGTACATCACATACGAAATGTAGAAGGGTGTAGCTTCATCTTGCTCCTCGCATGCCATCTTTCTCGAATGCCGCCTGAGTTTGTTGTTGCTGGTGACGTACAGAGGTCAGCTGGAAGTGGCTCTCTTACCACTAGTTGAATTGAATTGAATTGAATTGAAATATTTTATTTAATCCCTTGGGAAATTCCGCGC
>JAFBJT010107519.1:12215-29574 GCA_016785325.1 Chascanopsetta lugubris | reverse complement strand
ACTTCACCTCTAGATGTCACCAAATTGTATGCACTGCAGCTCTAATGTGGCATTAATGTGACACCATGACTCTAATCACCCACTAGTTTCATCAGTTCCTCCTCTTTGGGTACAAGCGTGTGACATTGATGCAAGCTGGTTCTCGGTAAAGGGCTTTCGGCTTTACACAAATTCATTGACTCATCGTCTCATTTATGCAATCTGAGCCCACACCAAGCCTCAATGTTTGACATACATGTGCAATGTATTAGATGTCATCCATTTTTCTCACTAAATTGGTAGAAGAAAATATTATACCCCCCCCAAAAGGCCCATCTGTACTGGTAGAAATACCCTGCAACCCAGAATACTGGATAAGCTGTAGAAGATGACATGACATAATCACCTAAATTATCATTATAGTGTTATTTTTTTAAAATGAGCCCATTAGTGTATATTTACATGAAGAGCAGGTCCTCTGTTCAGGGGCAGCCATGTTTTTGTAATCTTGAGTGGTCACACTTAACATCTTTTGAGTTTTAATAACAACTGAAGTCTACCATAGTTGAGGTGAGGGGATGGATACAACATGCGACTTTACCTCTCGATGTCACCAAATCTTACACACTGCACCTTTAACTCATTCATATGAAACACTGACCCCCATAGAATGATCATGTTGTCATCCGCTTTGCAGATATAAGGGTATTGGCTTCTGCCCAACTCATCTACAACTAAAGGGCCATAACCACTTCGTGTGTATGTGGCCTGTGATTGATCACATGTCAGATAGCTACCAGCACTACCATGCTGGTAGTTTTTCCTTACTCTTGCTGAGGGTCTAAGGACAGAGGATGTTACCCACCCTGTGAAGCCCTGTGAGACAAACTGTGATTTGTAAATGCGGGCTATATAAATAAACTTTGATTTGATTTGATTTGATTTGATGTGATTGGTTGGATTGCAGGTCATGTGTTAACGGGTTTGTTTTCATGTTGTCACATTGAATGACTGTGAGAGCATCTCAGGTTCAGGATCCTGGTCCAGTCTGGAGCAGTGCTGACCCTTATGAGTGTGAAGCAGGTGCAGGTTCGCAGGAAAGGACCAGGACTGATGTTGATCTTAGCTGCATGTTTGATTGTGAATAAACCCAGACAGACGCTTCCTGTTTTCAACCTGCGACATTATTCTCCAACAATGTAGCTTTGCAAACAAACCCCCTCTCTCATGGTGGCCAGCTGAGCATACTGAAAACACTTAGACACACAGACGACTGGACTGGTTCCTCAGCCATGTGCTAGATGTGGACCATTTCTTTTTTGTATGCACCATGAAAATAGTTCAAATCTCAATTATCAGTAATAAAGCCTGTTATTTTTCTCTCATGGCAGACTCCGTGCGAGCTGCAGACAGGTATTTGGCTGCATGTCGTCCGCCTGCAGTTTTTTTTTTCCACTGTCCAGTTTCTTAGCATTAGTACAGATTGTTTGTGAATTGTTCATTTCTGCCAGCGACTTCCACCCTGGAGGTCAACAACCATGTGACGTCGTCTCTGTGCGCAAAAAACAAAGTCCCCTTTAGTCTGCACATCATTCTGAGGTTTATAGATTTGAACCAAATGTCAGAGACATGCGTCAGTTTAACCTGATTGAGTATTTAACCTGTGAACCAGCACAGTTTTTTTTATTTTTTTTTAATAAACTTGGAATCATTTTTGGGAATGTATATTCCGATGATTTGCTCTCAGAGATGAAAGGTCTAAGGTCTGAGATAAAAAAAAAAGTAATTTTCACAGGGTTAGAGACTTTTTATTTTCTTATGGGAAAGTTGACTAGGCTCAGATTTGTCACATTACCACTTGACAAATGGCTCTTATTCATAAAATGCTTTTCTAATATTGATGAAAGTGCAGGTTTTATACCATTCACCCAATCACACAAATATTCATACAGTGCATCCAAAGCATGTGCAGTACCTGGAGATGAGGTAGTTTGCCCAAGGACACTAAGGCATAAAAAATTAGGAAGACATTGAACTGATTAACTTTTAATCTGTATCTGGTTAAACATCCATTAAATGTGTTTTTGAAGATACCTTGTAAATAAAATTCTAAAAAGAAAACTTTTATTAATTTATCATCATTAAAAAAACTGAATTGGAGTGATCTAGAAAGGAAATTGATCTGAAATCTTTGAAAGATTTCCTCTCTCCATTCGTTGACCTAATTCCTACCTGTGGCTCCACCCCCAGAGTCTTTACAGGAAGCAGGTGAGTCAGCCCTCGAGCTTCACTCCAATAGCAGGCCTGCCACATGGTGCAGGCCTCACCCTTCCCAGATCTGACCACTAAATGTGAGTTTGCCCCATTTGATGGACCCACGGTGATCACTTTGGATTCTATATACATATATCTTTTTAAATAATTGGATTCGGAGCCTGGTCGTGCCATCATACAGATGGAGGATTTGTTCGGACATCTTGTTTCCAAGGACTAACCAGGCCTGGCAGGAGTTTTGTAAAGTGAGTATTGTAGAATGAACATCATGACATCATCACATTTTGTGCTGCACACTATAAGAAATTACATGTGTGTTTAATTAAAGGAGTAGCTACTTTAGTAATATAAGAAATGGAGTTACTCGATTGATGAAGGCAGGACATGATGTATCTGTACATGAATGGGGTATTCGTAGGCTTCCTGAGAGGAAACACATTTTTCCCTGTGTATTCATCAGAGGGAGAAAGAGTAAGTTTGGATTGTAAAGAATTTTGTAACATTTGTAAGGGATGACCTTCTTTTTGTTTATTGTAACTTGCGACATTCCTTTGTAGTCCAACAGGGCTAAATATCATATCAACATCATATGTGAACAATGAATAACAGAAAGAGAGACTGAAAGCTTATGTCAGAGTTTGTGGCAGAAAAAACATGGTGTGCAAGAAACTGATCCACAACCTTGTGCAAGTTAATGTCACTGAGTGTGACATATTCAAAATGAGGTACATCAACCTTGTACATTATAACTACAAAATAACTGCGAAAACAACTGTCAAAGATTGCCAGTCAAAGCTGAAAATACTATTTTCTGCCATTATTTTTGATGTAACGCTAAATCGTTTTGTCCATCAATGAAAACCTCTCGTCATGTTTGAGTTAAAGGTGCAGTGTGTGAGATTTGGGGAAATCTAGAGGTGAAGTTGCATGTTGTATCCATCACCTCACCTTCACCCTTCTGAACATGCAGGAGAACTAACGGTAGACTTCAGTTGTCATTAAAGCTCAGAAGATGTTTAGCACGTCCACTCTGGGCTTATGCAAAAACATGGCAGCCCCCATAGAGAGGACCAACCAGCTCCTCATGTGAAAATACATTAATGGGCTCATTTAAAGGTGCAGTGTCAGATTTCTGTAGAGAGATAAAAAGGATGTACTGAGATTTTTATGAATGTATCATCACCTGTATGTATGGTTTCATTTTTACATTACCCTAAAATGAGCCTTTTAATGTATATTTACATGAGGGGTGGCTCCACTCCATGGAGGCCTCCATGTTATGACAGGAACATAGACTGAACATACGAAACATCTTTTGAGCTTTAATGACAACTGAGGGCTACCATATGGTTTTCCAGTAAGCTAGAAAGGGAAGGATGAGGTGATGGATACAACAGGCAACTTCACCTATAGATGTCACTGAATCTTACACACTGTACCTTTAACTGTACTGGGAAAATTAATACTTTTGTCAGTATCTGATAGTTTTTATAAATATTTCTTTTCTATGGAAAGTGACAAAAATTACCCGAATCGTACACAGTGCACCTTTAAATTGTGTGGTGTTTAAGAATATGTTCAGTTGGCAAATTGCACAAAAACAAAGACGTACACACCAATCTGTGTTCCTTCAGCTCGTTTTCTCTTTGTCTCTGTGGCTTCAGTAATGAAGCTGCTGGCAGCTGATCCTCTAAGTGATGTGAGTTACTGTCTAGACTCTCGTGATGTAGAACAGGGGTGGTTTGTTCTAATCCCGGCCCGTGAGAACTGGACCCATGTACGGTTGCAGATCAGAGCACTGAGACTGTGAACATGTGTCACGGGGAGGAAGAGGCAGAGAACTACTGCTTCATGTCAGGAGCTGGATCGAGGATGTGAAGTGAAATCAGTGAAACGCCAGTTTCAGGAAACATGAGCTAAGTGAGTGTGTTCTCAAATATGTCGTGTGCTAAGCTAATGGATTAAACAGACATGGAGAGAGGCCATAACTCAGTCTGCACGTGTTTCCACCTCGCACCTGTAAAACCCCGATATGTAGATGTATTAAGATTGGAGACTGATGAGGCTGCTGTGTTGTTCCTCTGCCAACATCCGAGCCAGGGGGTGTCAAACTCATTTTCACTGAGGGCCACATCAGCTTTATGGTTGCCGGTTTTAATTTAAAACTAAATGCATTTACTACCTAACATACTGCAAAACCTCTATCCTCATATTTGATTATTGTTTATTCAAGCTACAAATGTTGTAGATGAAAAGTGGCATGTGTAATTTACTAGAGGTCACGGGCGATGTCTATAAAATAGACTTTTATTTTTAGACAATCGTGTGTCGTAAAGAACAGGCAAAGAGTCGGAACACACACGGAGCTGTGGGTCGGATCGCGGTGCCATCACCTCATCCGCGGTACGAACCAGGTCGGCCCCGCTGTCAGTCAAGACGCCAGGCCATTCAATATGCAGAATTATGACCGTTGATGAAATAGAAATAAACAAGTTGGAAGGAAAGTCACCCCCCGTACAGTTGTCACGGTAACACATGTGACTGATCGAGACCAAAAGTGTAGTTTGTCCCAGACTTTAAACATGTTTCATTCACCTCTCAAGTTGATCATTTTAACATGGGAGTCTATGAGGATTTGCTCCCTTTTGGAGTCAGCCCCCAGTGGTTACGCTATGAACTGCAGGTTTTTTCACTTCTTATTGTGCTTCATTCGACCTGAGGTTGTCCCTCAGGTAATACAGGAACTGTACCTCTAAAAGGGACACTGTGGCTACTGTATGTCCTGACTGAGCCTTTACTCTCTACCTTTACCTCATTCTATCTTTCGATTTTTCATTGCAGATTCAAACCCAGAGGAGCAACGGTGAAACACAGCTGGGACCATCGTGGCGAGCTGACATTCACAGGTAGGCCTGAACCACACAGCCTCCATTCAAAGAGCCAGTTGGAAAATGACCAGTGGTATTTTCAACTGTGCTGCCAAGAGGGCAGGGTCCTGAGCTAATGACATTGATCCTGGAGCCTTAGAGCCACAAAGCTGCACAGTGAGGTGTCGACCTCTGCTGACTCTGCTGTGGCACCTTGAGAGGTGTGGGAACGTGTTGCTTCCCCACACCGTGAATCGCATAAAACCATCTCCGAAGTAATTTGAATCCTGAGAAGAAAAGGGAATCGGAGAAATCTCTGAACTCTAAGTGATGTACTGTGGAAAATATGAATCAACAGGCTGGATGGAATTAATAAACAAAGCTGCAGACGGCGAGCAACATGCCAGGCAGATCACAGGAGTATTGTACTATCCATAAATTCCCTTGGACTCTGGACATGGTAGCTGTTTGTTTGGGGTGAGTTTGGTGCTTAGAAAGTTTGGCTCTGACGAGACATTAGACCGAGGACGGAGCCCAGAGTCATCCATCATTAGACTCGCCTCGTCTGCAACCCGCGAGCTCCCTCCAAAGTCTCTTAACTCATGGGCCAAGGATGGATGGAGGAGCAGCTCTGCAGCCAGAGAGGGTTTCATGACTCAGCAAAAAGATTCAGCTCAACTCAAAACACTTAGAACGGCTGATTGTTTCAATGGACTTGTTCGCATGATCTAAAGCTGTGGTTCTCAACTGTTCTGGGTTCGGGACCCACCAACATCCCTTAATGAAGAGCCGTGACCCAAATTGAGAAAAAAAGGTCAGCTTTTCAAATTTTACGCGAACACAAAAAAGATACGTAAGATAAACACAAATGAGCAATGGGAGCCATGCTACAGAGGGAAAAATGCCCCTTTACACTCAGGAGTGTGGATACACAGCCCTTCGATGCATAAAAAAATCTCCTTCAAATTAAAAGCATTTCCTAACGCTTTTCTCCAAGTCAGAGGCCAGCGACCCACTGAAAACGGCATCGCAGCCCACTTTTGGGTCACAACCCACCAGTTGAGAAACACTGATCCAAAGCATGATGTAAAGTTGGTTCTTAACTTTTCTGGGTTCGGGACCGACTAACACCTCTTAATGAAGCGCAGCGATCCAAATATATAGAGGAACATTTTCAACTCCTCAAATGTATCTAATGAGATGGTGCAGTTTGAACCTGATATAGAACAGAATATCACAGTATGACGACACAAAAAGTTTAATGATAAACAACACGACCACCAGGTGACGATGCTAGAGAGGGAAATACTCCCTTGTGACACGCATTCTGCTGCATTTGAATTAAAAATGCAGTAAAAAATACAAATTTCATGTAGTTGGTGTTGTACTTACATTTTGTCATGATTAATTAGCATATGTAAACAAACCTTGCATGTTTTCTGCTATCTGTGAAATGACGGGTATCTTAGCATTACAGGGCATCATCACCCCCTACTGTCAAGGAGTGTGAATACATGGCACTGCGATACATTAAAAAAAAGTCCTCTTCAAAATAAAAGTATACGTTTTTTTTCTTAACTTGCTTTAACCCAGACAAAGGCTTTTAGGTCACAGACCCACCAGTTGAGAATCACTAATCTAAAGCTCACATGAGGTGCTCATACTGTGTCAAGTTGTTGGTGCTTGATTACCTGTGCGACCATGGATTGTGAAAAGCCATAATATCTTTGTACCACTTCAAACGCTGAAGCAGACTGAACTTTGATGTTCAGTGGACAGGAAACTGAAACCAAGCTGGCTCCTGGACCTGGTCCCACTGTCTGCCCACACAGTCTCCCAGAGCTGCGTTCCCAATGAGCCCTGAGGTTCAGCGCTGTCTCACTCGCTGTGAAAACGATAAGTGCCTCAGCGCCCTCCCATTAGCTCTCAGAGCTCTTGGTGCACGCCAAGGCTGCTGACTCTGCTGCGCGGAGTCAAACCACAACCTTTAATGTTGAAACTGCAGATGACGGCTCGTCTGAGATGATCACGTGTCAAGTTTATATATATAGCAGCGAGCACTTTCTCCTCTTACTGTACTCGTAACTATTATTACCAATAAATACAGACTGTTATTATATCAGAGAATGAGCAGAGGACACAACTCCAAACGCCAATCATCTGGATTTACAGACTCGTTTCTCTCGTTCGAACTGCACCATGACTAACTGAGATCTGTGAGGACTCCAGATCATACATGTGCCCCCTCATGGTTCTGACTTTGGATATAAATATCATATATGGACGGGGTCGGACAGAGATACTGTTTGACTATTCAAGCCAGAATTGCACTTTTCTAAGATGAACGTACACGTCTCAAATAAATGAAAATGTCAGTATGTAATTGTTTAAAAATATTTTTTAAAGTGACAGTAATGATCAAAATATGACACACTGCACCTTTAAAAAACATTGTATTATAATTTTTATGAATGATTTTGTGATATTTCCTTCAATTGGTTCATCACGATTATGATTATTAATAAAATATCCTACTTTCACATGATGGTATGATCCAAGGCCGTCCATGTAAGTGATTGGTTGCATGGTGTTTCCACCAAAATAAAGTACCGACATGCACAACCACTATGATGTAATGTGAGTTGTTTACTAAAGAGAAGAGAAACAGAAATGTAAGTATTGATCTCGTCACGCAAGTTTTGATTAATACCAATACCAACGTCGATTCACCCACCACTGGTTTTTATACTTTCTGAGGATAGGCATGTCTTTCCCCCCTTATCTCCAACATCTCTCTCTGCGCAGGACAAAAGTTGAGCCAGTGTTCCTCCTGATCACAGTTTTACTCTCTCACACCAATGCAGATCAAAACAGACAAATCCAAATGAGTGGGCGGATTCATGTGTTGTGTTTCATTCCCCTCCGTCAACAAACTGATAGATCAGAAGTGAGGTGTGTTGTAATATACATGTGGTTGTTATTATTGTAGCTTTTTCTTCCATAATTGAACCCATATTCCAGTAAATTTAATGTGAGGTCAGTAAACTGATGCGCTGAGAGTCTGTACAAAGGTTTCCTAAGGACGAAACACAATAAACGCACACATGTAGATCCCTGCATGACTGTAGGTTCCCCGTGGGTCCCATCACTAAAGTCCATGGCCATGTTGTCCATGTCCAGAAAGTCAAAAGACATTCAACGATGACAACAGCACAAAGAGTTATCATCAGGGAATATCACTACCTTGAAGCCATATGGTTAAGATAGACCAAACCAATGTGGCTATTGAGGGGCAACCTCCAGACAGATGAAACTCATAAGGAAGTGAAAAAACGTGCAGTTCACGGGGTGGCCACTGGAAGCTGACTCCAAAAGTGAGCAAATCCCTATAGACTCCCATGTTAACTGTATGTCAACTGTATGGGGGGAAGAAAAAAGGAGGCGGGGGGGGGGGGGGGGGGGGGGGGCTTTTTTGGGTTTTTATTTTATTTGATCAATGTTTGAAATCACGCATAATTGACTGACACCTGGGCCGCCCTGGCACGTACTGCGGGTGATGCGACGGCACCACGGGCCCACCCACACAGCTCTTTCTGTGCTCCGCCTTATTGCTAGTTTTTGGGCATGTGCTATTTTGTCATTGTCATTGTCATTGAGCTCTGTCATTGTAAATTCCCCATTCATTCCTATACGCTGTTAGTTTGAATCCCTGTAGCATGTTTGGGGGCTATCCTTCATTCTGCTCGGGGCAGTCTCCACTCAGCAGGATGCATCGTGAGAGGTGAACTTCATTCAGACTGCACATTCAAATCTGCCAATTTCAGGAAATGTCAGATAATTGAAAAGAGAAACTAATTAGGTGCATGAATTAAAGTTGAAATTAGCCTTTTTTTTAGAGAAGGTCAAGTAATCAGGTAAGGTCTTTCATTTATATGCTAATTATATCTCACATAAACACTTGCAGGGTCCATGTTGCCAGGCAACTGCTACAAGAAGTATAGAAATATAATTTAAGATGAAGAAGGTTCAATGAAGCAACTGTTTCATTTTGAAGTTAAACACAAAGTTACAGTAAGGGTGCAATGTGAAAGATTTTGACCCTTTGTTGTCACTTCTATTGGTAGAAAAATAGAAACAAAAATCAGAATCATTTATTTGCTGACATTTTCATAATGACCTAAATGTATTTCTGTTCCACTTAGCCTCAAATGAGCCCATAATGTATATTTACATGAGGAGCGGGGCCTCTCTACGGGTGACTGCCATGTTATTACAGTAACCCAGAGTGGATATACTCAACATCTTTTGAAAAAAAACATGTAAAAATGAATACAAATGCATGAAAAAAGGCATTTCCCCTTCGTGGGGATTAACTAAGATAATAATCTAATTAATAAAGATAATAATACCCTCAGGACACAGGTTGTGTACATCCCAAGGTGCAGTCAGTTCGATCAAATTGACTTGGTGAAAGGAGTTGGACCAGAAGACCAGGTCTGGTCACAAGGTGGTTATTCTAATCTCTCTGCGCAAGATTAATCTCTGGCTCCCAGTTCCTGGCCTGGGCCTAAATCAGAGATGAGGTGTTGGCCTTTGGTGTTTGCCCTTCACTGACGAAGAATGGGGGTTGTCGGGGTGCTGTCTGGGTGTGGATGGGTTGGGCATTGATGGAGATCCTCTTGTGCTCGAGTTCAGCTGCCAAACACTTCAGGACTGGATTGTAATGTCATGTCTTGTCATCAACCACTTGTACAGTAACCTGGCTCACGCAACATTTCTTCCAGTACACATTGGGCCATTTAGGGTATCAGTGTCAGGGCCAGTGACACTGCAGTAGGGTCCAAATGGGATTGGATTTCGATCACTTCTACCTATAGGAAGAGAATTACAAAACAATTGTATGTTTTACAAATTTATAATCACCCCAGTGTATGACTTGCTTTGATGAGCCCTTTAATGTATATTTACACCAGAAGCAGGTCCACCATATGGGGGCCGCCATGTTTTTACAGTAGCCCAGATTGGACGTACGAAACATCTTTTAAGCTTTAATGACATCTGAGGGCTACCATAGGTTCTCCTGTATGCTTGGAGGGGAGATGGTGTGGTGATGGATATATGCAACTTCACCAGTAGATGTCACCAAATCTACACACTGCACCTTTAAAGTGACTTTTTTGCAGTGTGAGGAAAAACATTGAGACCATTGTTTTTCAAATGGCAACATGAACATAGGTACTGGTACATTTTAGAATTTATAATGTTGTTTAAATTTCAAGATTTCACGGAACCAGTGAGACAGTGAGGGCCTGACATTCGGCTGCAGAGTCCCTCGGTGTTAAGTCAGTCACCGCCTCCTCACCTCCATGTCTGCAGGACACATCAGAACATTCCCCCTTTCGTGTCCTCATGTCCTGATGACATCCAGACGCAGTGTGCTCCTCTGGTTCACGGCTCAGCAGACGAACCTGTAGGGGATGTAGAGGCAGGACCATCTGAAGATGCAGATGTGGAGCTGTCCTGTGCACGAGATGATGGTTTTACAGTGGGACATATGGTATGATGTTTGTCAAAGGAGATAGAGCGGGGTATGTGGTAGATTAGGGAAAGTGTGATTTGGAATATAACTAAGTTTGTATAGTGTTGCTAAGTTTACCAATTTACACACAAGTACGACATGACAATTTCAGGAGTTTAGGTTATTGCAGCAGAAATGTTACATTTGCGAAATAAGCGTATGAGCAATTTCACAATCCTCATCTCTCTACATTTCACTGAATAATTGTCAGCTCTTTGAGCCTGCATTGCGGCACATGGATGATTTCACCTCAATTAAAATGCTAATAGAGTCACAATGAAAATATTAAAGGTCCAGTGTGTTCGATTTAAGATGATTTGTTCCATTTCGGTTTGCCAGACGTAAATGTATGATAATTACACCGATGCTTGTTTATGGATATATTATCAACTCAGTTGTTGATTTCATTGTCATGTCTCGTCACTGTTGCACCCTCATGTACTACTTCCGTTGTCTTATTGTGAAGCCCTGATCCCTGTGTGTTTCTGTCACGTCCACTTCTTCCCGTCTCTGTCCCTGATTATCCCCCACTCGTGCCACCTGTTGTCCGTGTCTCACCTGATTCCTGTTCCCCACTGATTGTCTCGTTGATTTAACCCTTTCGTGTCCCCTTGTCTGCGTCACGGTGTTACTCCTCGTGCAGGGTGTTCTCCTTGCATCCAAATGGTTAGTCCTGGTTCGTCGCTGCCTTTGCCTCCTGCCCTCTATCCTTTTGTTCCTGTTATTCTGATCAGCGCCTATCGCCTGCATCTTTTGTTCCTGTTTTTGTCAGTGCCTTTTGCCTGCTCTTTTGGTTCCTATCTGTTTAAAAGAAACTCCCTAAGTTTATTGGAAACCAGCTCCTGTGTCTGCGCTTGGGTTCTCTGTCCGAAATCCCTGACATTCATTACTCTAGAATCTGCGCTTTATATTCACACTTACATATTTGTTTTGCGGACATTTTCTTTCTGCCTGGAGTCGAGGAAAAAGACTGAAGAAGGTTGCATACATCCAAAAATGTGTTCTCGAGCCAGAGAGGAAACACCACACAGAACAACACGGCAGAGAGTAGTTTGAGCTAATGCCCCCTGAGCATAGATTTCAGTCCCTTCTTACCCCCCTCCTCTCGGGGTCTCAGGTGAACATCTGCCACATCAAAGAAATTCCTACCAAGGCAATCAACAAATGAGTACTCACGAATGAGTGCTTTGATACCTTGCTCAGTCAACAGATGCAGACCGCTCTATTGTCTCCGTCCATGCAAGGTTACTATCTGTGATCTCTGAGAGGAGGAGGTCTTTAAGGGGTTTTTACTACAGGCAACAGCATCCTCACCTAAACATAGGTTTACTACAAGGTTTAGAAATGAACATATAAAGACTCTTATAAGCATTACACTACAAAAGAGTCACACATCAACAAACTAAAAAGTACCACAAAAATTGCACATTAACAAGCTAAAGAGTACTACAAAAGAATAAGATAGTAGTCGTAATCAATATAGAATTTTTCTCCACATATTAATACATACATTTACTAGCAGTTGCTCTCGAAGGAGGCTTTTATAGTGCTGCATCAGTTTTACTTGTTTTTTTTGCAATGTAATGACAATGCTTCGAAGAAAAGGGCGAAGTATTCAGCAGCAACCACAAGATGTCACTAGATTCTACACACTGTGCCTTTAACAGTATATAAATCAACAATGTACTGACCATGACATTGAACAGTCATAGAAAATCTATGTCACAAGAAACAAGTTGTGAAATGAGAAAGGCGCTGAATCATGTAACAACACTATGAACTGTGGTGAAGTCTGCAGAAATGCTGAGTCTTGCAAAGTGTGCAGGACTGGATTCTACATGAGGCCTAAAGATCATCCTCCTCAGAGTCCACCCTCACTCCAGGACAGAGGGAGTGGGTCTGTGTTATGCAAACTAGACACAGGAAATGACTCCATACCCACTGATGCTGATAGTGATCAGACAGACAGGAAACTCATACTGATACAAATATAGAACACACACACACACACACACACACACACACACACACACACACACACACACACACACACTCTTTTAATACCCAATAAAACAATACAGGACACTGTGTTTCACCCTTAATCATTTGATGCCCTCTGTCTGCAGATAGAAATGCATGTGTTATTCATATTCAGACCTGATTCTCGCGCTATCTAACAATATTAACATGCACATTTTGTTGTGTATTTTCATTCCAGACAGTAATGAAATAATCTGTGAGGATGACGTTCAGCTGTCTCAGGCTGCTGCATTTTAGCATCAGCTACGAGTTACTACGTCACTAAGTTCTTCATAAGATGTAAAAAAATGCTGAGACAAGCAGGTTCACTCTGTTTTGGTAACATTTCAACGATGGTAATTCAGTTAGGTGACCTCTGTACACTCTGATCACATGACTAGAATGAAAAGTGGAATGATTCCACTCATTCCTTTTAAAAGAATTCAAACATTTTCTCAAAGCTCTGATGTCTCAGTCAGGAACCTGTGGAATGATCACACTGAGCTTCCTGTGATCTGATAGGGTAGATGTTTGGCCAATGGCAGGTTTTTGATATGTTATCGTCGATATATCCTGCTTGATAGCACATGTTGCCAACAACTATGTGTGTTTTTTTATGAATATGTTTTTACACAAAAGTGTGAATTGATGTTTTCATGAGAACGAATTAGAAGAATCAGCAGCGGGGAAGAATGTGGTCTGGGGTCCTACAAACTGAACCTGAAGGTCATGGCTCAGACCTCTGAAATGCTCATTTCAAATGTCATCAGAAGAGACAACATGACATGCAACTTTACCAATAGACGTCACCAAATCTCACTGCCTCTTTGATGAGTCAAGATAAAAGATAATTTTATGCTGGAGACCAATAACAGAGATAAACACAATACTTTTTCTACACGTATGTGAAGATAAAACATCATGGTAAATGTTATAGTATCTCTGTCCAACACCAAGGCGCTGTGTGTTCATTCCACCAGAGGGTGAACTCACATGGCTTCTATTACTAAGGTCTTCTGCTCTTTGTCAGACTCTGTCTCTGAGACACGATGTTTGTAAAACCCCACAAATCACTCATCCACCTCTCAAGCTGCTCATCACAGGCTCCTCGGTGAGGTGGTGTTGAAATCTGAGGCCTCGTGTCGAAGTGGAGAGATGAGGTACTTGTCTCACAGTGTCTCACGCAGGCAGATGATGACAACAGATTAACGGTTATCTACACGTGTTTGGTAATGACACGCAGCTGGGGAAATAGATTTTGTAGTGAAATAGTAACAACAGCAAGTTAACTGATCAACAGCTCTGTCATGTTTGCACATTGTACCTTTAATGTTACCGGTAATCTGCGTCCACTTTATAGTTTTTCTGATTCCATTTTGACAGTTTGTTTTAACCCTCAGGCGCCACTTGAATTTACTCCCCTCTTGAGTCATTGGCAAAAATGACTGCTTCCAAATAAAACGCTATAAAACAGATATATATTTTTCTTTTTTTTCACATAAATATCTTAAACAACTTCAGCCCGGTACAAAACTGCCCAACATTCAATCATTTTGAGGATTATAAAGCTTGATTTAAAACCAATCCCCCAGACGCTTTCCATTTGTTTCATGGAAAATGGCTAATTCTTTGTGTTTTTCTTACTAAAATAGGACTGTGCAGCAAGTAATCAAACTGACATTTAAACTGTTAAAATGCTCATAATGATTGCATGTTTGGTAGGTTTAAACAGGGCTGAAGTTGTTTAAGGCATCAATGCAAAAGAAGAAAAAGATTGATCTGATCACGTTTTTTTTGGAAGCGGACATTTTTTTTCTTTAATGACTAAAGAGAATAGTACATTTGTTTCAGTGTTCCGATGGTCCATTGATTTATATATATATATATATATATATATATTTTTAATTTTAGAATTTGCCACGAGAAAGACCCAATAATGTGCCATTAGCACTAAATGATAGCCAGATAAAGAGGTGAAATCTGCTAATTTGAGCAAACGTGTGGAGGGTTAATCCATAACAGTATTGATTCATTATTGCACATTGTTTTTAACTTAATATTCTGCACCTTTTAAAATGACTATTTTAGTATGTTAATCTCTGGTTCCACATTTACTCTCTGGTTTAATCTATAATAGCACTGATGCCTCTTAGTTTGTGTATTGCTCCTATATTGGATGATGTTATTTTGCTTGTACTACAGTGTTCTTTTAAACCAACAATTTATATTTCTTATTTTGCTCTTTACTTATCTGTTTGTTTATTATGCCTGTTGATGATTCTTGTTCTTACACTGTTTGGAAATCCCAGTGTGACCCAGTCACCTGTAAATTCAGATCATGTACAGTAAACACAATGGATGATGCATTTCAATCAACTCAAAGCTTAGATAATAATATCCGCAGTATGAGATAATGTGATATGTAAAACTTCAGTTTAACATATCAGTTTAATAAAGAAATCCCCCAAACTGCATTTGTCACGTTGCATTGAGCCTCACATGCCCACAGGATGAGTAAAAAGCCACAGAGTGATGCCTGAACGAAAACCAGTTATAACCGGATGCAAAATCATATCTCAGTGTAAAATATTGATTTGGATCACGAGTGAACTGCTGACGTAGAATGACTTAGCATTTAGAAACACATACCTCTATCAGTCCCTTCAGTTCCCTTATGAAACTAGATTTAAGTTTGGTAGAATTTGATCATTTTTTTCATCTTTTCATCTAGATCCATGAATCTCTCTCTGGAAAAATTAAAGGTGCAGTATGTACGATTTAGTGACATCTAGAGGTGAAGTTGCATGTTGTATCCATCACCTCACCCTCACCCTTCTGAACATGCAGGAGAACCTATGGAAGATTTCAGTTGTCATTCAGACTCAAAAGATTGTTTTGTATGTCCTCTCTGGGCCGCTGTAAAAACCTGGTGGCCCCATAGAGAGGACCCACTCCTCATGTAAGTATAAATAAATGGGCTAATTCGAGGGTTGTGGAAAAAAAAATGTAGGTTATTATACATTTATGAAAATGTCAGTATGTAATTGTTTTGCAATAGTCTTAAATGACGAAAATAACTGAAATCTTACACACTACATCTTTAAGGAAAATGTTGGAATTGCAAAGAAAGTGGAAAATGCCTCAAAGTTTGAATAGTCTTCTCCTGATGATCTCATACGTCCACCAAGTTTAGTTCAGTGGTGATTCACCCAGGAGCTGTTTCATGATCCTGATGCAAATAAAAACATCCCCTTCCCTGTAGAATAATACATTTCTGTAATGAATGGTAAATCCATATCATTCCTGAATTATTGCATGTACAAAGGTCATTGTAGGAGCTATATATTTTATATTTTATATATCTAACCACTGAGCCACTGCCGCCCCATATCCTACGGTTACATAGATAACACATAGTATTTTCTTCATGAGTTATTTATTTGGTAATATGTTTCTTGTTCTGCTTATTTAATTCAACTAATGACAGATATTGTGTTCATTTTGTCTTGAGTGGGAAACCCCGTGGGCCCCTGAGGCGATATAGGCAGGTTGTCAGGACGAGGACTGCCATGCACCTGGGTGAGCGTATGATGTCATCATAGAGCCATCTTCCCTTTGTTCTTTTGTTTGAAGTTTGGACGCAAACAAACGATAGTAAACAAAATGTTTTGGATTGGACATTGGACTTCTTGAACCTGCGTAAATGATCCACATGCCCACGGTGCATTAGTGGCTCTTTGATATTGAACATTTAAGAAATTGGATTGCGTTGTAATAGAGGACAACGAGCCACTACGGTCATACATTTTCATTCAACCCACAATCTGGGACAACAGAATCGTCCACACCCTCAGAGACCTGTTGTCTTCCACGTGGTTCCACATTCGGTCAGTTGCTCTTGCTAAAAAAAAAAAAAGTGGGTCGGGGGCGGAGCCTGACCTGACTGGAATAACCTGCTGCCCACTGCACAGGGAATCCTCTGAGTCTCCCTGACCCTCATTTCGAGGGTGAGCTCACAGTGGAACAGACTTCACCAGGTGCTGTGACGGTCCAGTTCAATCCCTCCACCATGTCCAGTCTCTCTGATCATCACCCAGTTTGAGCACGAGCCAATCAGACATTGAGCTTGATACACGTGTAGATACTCTGCTCTCCAGCAGAGGAAGTGGTTGCTGATGGAAATCTGTCCTTCCTGCAGACAGCAGAGCAGATACAAGAGCGTTTGAGGTCACCAGCTCAGCTCCTCTTGTTTCTCTTCTCAGCGGTTCTGTTTGGGTTGCAGATCAAATCATAGATAATTGCAGCAGCTGCTCTGACACTTGTGGGACCCAGCGTCTTGATTCATAGCCTCATCTTTGACTCACTTGTCTGAGAGGTTTGGAAGGATGAAGCCTGGAGGAGTGACAGAGAGAAACAAACGAGCCAAACACCAAAATGATTTCAGCAAATGTGTATAATGTGACATTTCCATTTCATTCAAGTTGAATATTGAATTCCTGCATGGGGCTTGTTAAAGTACTTCCCTCTGCAGCTCTGCATATTTTTACAAGTTGAATTCAAGCACTCTGTCGCCGTCGCACCGAAGACCATCGCTCAGCGCTAAACGCTGACTCTGCGTTTCCACACACCATCTTTCTCCTCC
>JAFBJT010107519.1:0-11271 GCA_016785325.1 Chascanopsetta lugubris | reverse complement strand
AAAATCCTCCACCCCCTCAGAGACCTGTTGTCTTCCACGTGGTTCCACATTCGGTCAGTTGCTCTTGCTAAAAAAAAAAAAAGTGGGTCGGGGGCGGAGCCTGACCTGACTGGAATAACCTGCTGCCCACTGCACAGGGAATCCTCTGAGTCTCCCTGACCCTCATTTCGAGGGTGAGCTCACAGTGGAACAGACTTCACCAGGTGCTGTGACGGTCCAGTTCAATCCCTCCACCATGTCCAGTCTCTCTGATCATCACCCAGTTTGAGCACGAGCCAATCAGACATTGAGCTTGATACACGTGTAGATACTCTGCTCTTCAGCAGAGGAAGTGGTTGCTGATGGAAATCTGTCCTTCCTGCAGACAGCAGAGCAGATACAAGAGCGTTTGAGGTCACCAGCTCAGCTCCTCTTGTTTCTCTTCTCAGCGGTTCTGTTTGGGTTGCAGATCAAATCATAGATAATTGCAGCAGCTGCTCTGACACTTGTGGGACCCAGCGTCTTGATTCATAGCCTCATCTTTGACTCACTTGTCTGAGAGGTTTGGAAGGATGAAGCCTGGAGGAGTGACAGAGAGAAACAAACGAGCCAAACACCAAAATGATTTCAGCAAATGTGTATAATGTGACATTTCCATTTCATTCAAGTTGAATATTGAATTCCTGCATGGGGCTTGTTAAAGTACTTCCCTCTGCAGCTCTGCATATTTTTACAAGTTGAATTCAAGCACTCTGTCGCCGTCGCACCGAAGACCATCGCTCAGCGCTAAACGCTGACTCTGCGTTTCCACACATCATCCTGCTTCTGCAGCACTAACACTTATGCATTAAGGCTGGGAAGTTATTTACTTATCCACTCAACTTTATCGCCCTGTTGTTCTTTTCAGAATATTAAAGGTGCAGTGTGTAAGATCTGGGGATATCTAGAGGTGAAGTTGCATGTTGTATCCATCTCCTCACCCTCACCCTTCTGAACATGCAGGAGAACCTATGGTCGACTTCAGTTGTCATTAAAGCTCAAAAGATAAAGAAGTTTAGTACGTCCACTCTGGGCTACTGGAAAAACATGGTGGCCTCAATCTGAAGGACCCGCTCCTGATGTAAACATACTTTAATGGATTCATTTTCGGGCAATGGAAAAAAACAAACAAACATGTAGGTGATTCCAAATTCATGAAGATGTATATGATGTGATGAAAGTGACAAAAATGATTGAAATCTTACTCACTACACCTTTAATGCAGTGCACATTCATATTTTGAATGGATCTTGTGTTTGTCCTGTGTTGATTTGCCATAACCGACCTGAGCATGATTCCATTCCACTAGTTCTGTTCTGACCGTTCTACAGTACCTGCACTTTCTGTTGTCTGTATGCTGAACAATCGAGGTCAGACCTGGCCACATCCGGCCCACACCGTTGTTCAATGCGGCACACGCGGTCGAGTACGAGCTCCACTGTTTTATACATGAAGTTAGAATTTTCTTTACAAAATAGGCTTTTATTTTGAAATGCTTCCATTTCCTGTGTGTGTGATTCTGTCATGCTTGATGTTTACACGTAAGGAAGCTTAGCTGTGTTTGATAATTACTGATTATAAAGTGATGTTGTTTTCACATCCATTTGAGTTTCTTGATAAGATGCTTTTTGGAATAATAGATACTGAAATAAAGATGATATAGATCATTCATGAATAAATTGCCCAAAAGATGTTTTCAGTAATTTCATGGAATGATAACAACGGATCTTGACATAACAAAGTTTATTTGGCACCGGGTAACAATCTGGGTTTTTATGTGGCCCCCTGGAAAAATAATTGCCCACCCTTGCTCTATGGTGTCAAGTAATGTTTGTGTTCATATGTCCAAATCATACCAAACCAGGAACTGCACTTTGTTGGGTATTGAACAAAATCCAAGCCAAGTCTGAAGTAGTTCAGATGGAAATTTTGCAGAATGTATTGTTCACATACACACAGTTTCTCTTCATGATTACTGATGATTTTTACAACATGGCCCGGTCTGAACCCCAGGGGTACCCTGCTTTATTTCACAATTTTTATATTGCCAGATCAAGAGTTGCCTGTTTCATGAAAACATGGAGACCTTGAAAGTAATATCATCCCGGGAGAATACTTCTAAATGCATGACGTTTGAGACATGAATCATTGTGGCGAAGCGAGTTATTGTTCATCCTTGAAGTATGTGGAACTGAAGGACAGCAGAGGAAAACAATGTTTCCTTCCAGAGGTCGGAGGTCACAGATCCACTCCATCAATCTGTCATTGGAGGAAAAGGGACACACAGCAGTGTGTGCAAGTAGCTTATGAACTGATTTGACCTTTACAGTCAAAATGATCAAACATTCAATCATTTTGAGGATCTTAACCCTTTAAATGCCAGTTTGATTACTTGCTGTTACAGTCATTATTTATGGGGGAAAAACAAAACCATGGTCATGGGTCTGTTAGTTTGCTGTCTTACAGACTTGTCATGTCTCTGCCCTTCTCTTCATTAAATCTTTGCTCATGGTGAATGAACAGAAACTGTCAAGGGGAACTGATGGACCTACTTTATCTTCTTTTTTGTTTTTTGTTGATTGATTTTTTTCCCCCTCAGCAACATAACAAAAGTTAAGGCAAAATTAACAGGAATAGTATCGCGGAAGCAGTTATGACCTGCCATAGAACCAGTTTGCCAGAGTATATCTTTACAATTTTCTTTCTGTATAGCCATTTTTGGAGCATTTTAATTTGCTGTACATCAGTACAACCCAACATCACAAGGTTTAAGAATGTGTGGACTTATATTAATACTAGTCCATATTCATTGAATAAATAGCTAACAGGGCACAAAAAACACACAAGAAATTGAAAAAAAAAAGTACACTTATTTCTCTAAAGACAGGTATACAACAGCTTGATTCCACAAAATTGTCAATGTAAAAAAGTTGCACAAACTCCCTTTACAGGAAAAGTATTGTGAACTTGTGCGTAACTTACTTTTTGAGGTATTCTACTTTTTTTAAACAGCAACAACAAAAAATGTACATTGTGCACAATTTGTAAAATGACAGCATTCATTTCCAAACAAACTATTTACAATAGTGAAAACAAATATCTGTGTGAAAAAATTATTTAGAAGCATTTTTGTTAGTGTTGGCACACTACGTCCTTCCTCTCCCTCTGCCTTGCTCAAGGGTACAGGGTGAGCAGTAGACCATATCCTCCTCAGCATCAACAACACTGCGAACAGAAGTTACACGATGTGTTCGACGGTGATTAGTGTGGATGCTGACAAGCTGACACGGCCTATGGGTGCTGCATGGCGACGGGCCACTTCAAATGCGAAATCAGAGATAACCAGATTGAATGTAAGCGGGTTTGTTCCTCTGATGTAACGTTATTCCAAGGACACACCTGGTCCCACTTGCCCATCACAGTCACTTGATCTCTTCACATCCATTCCTCCGTCCTCAACAGCTGTTCACAACTGACACCAGTTCTCTCTTCCAGATTGCCTGCGTTTGTTCTCGTCGAGACCTCTCCCAACGTCGACACATCTGTTTGCAGTCTCTCACCTGCCTCCATCCCATCCATCCCATCTCTCCACCTGGTTATCTCCCCATCTCACAGTAAGCCTGTTTTACCTCATTGGAATAGCATCACCACCTCAGTCCGCATTTGTTTACTTGCAACTGTTGTCACCCCGCAAAGAGCACGAGCATATGGGGGTGCAATCCGTTTATTATTGTGCTGTTTGGGGAATGTAGACATCTTTGGGAACTATGCTAATGAGATACCTGCAGGTGTCCAATCCCATCCTCATCCCTCCCTCATCGAAAGAGGGGATGTCAAACTCATTTTCACCGGGGGCCACATCAGTATGATGGTTGCTCTCAAGGGGCCGGTGTTAATTCTGGGATTAAATATAATGACTTCTGAACATACACTTACAAATATTATAAATGCATTTCCATACATGTTCCACCTGTAAACACACTGAATATATTGCTACACATAAAAAGTGACATGAGAAATTCACTAGAGTTCATGTGCAATGTTTGCTTTAGACTTGTATTTTTGGACAATCATATGGCTTTAAGCTCTCATGGGACTCATCAAATGATCTTGTGGGCCACATTTGGCCCGCGGGCCACAGGTTTGACACATGTGCTCGAAAAGTTTGTCTTTCCCATAACATGCTCTCTCATGTTTACGTGCCTTTCTTTGTTACTGGTTGAGCCATTGGTCCAAATAGCTTTGAGCCCAATGGAATCAGAGGACGGTCAGTAAACAGCAGGTCATGTCCTCCTCAACCGCTTATCCAGTAATCTGGGTCACGGTGTATTTCTGGCAGTACACATAGGGCCACTGGGGGTATCAGTGTCAGGGCCAGGTGGGATTCGAACCAGTGACCTTAGTTTCGAAAGACAACTACAAAAGAGTCACTGCCGCCCTAAACAGCAGGTGTGACACTGATGTATCGCAGCCATTAGCGAGTGACTGGAATATCAATGTCATGCAGGAAAACCTAAAATCAAGAGGAGAAAGAGATCTGACTGGCTTTGGTGCGGAGTTGCACAATAAAGAAGGAATAAGAACAAGAGTTCTGGAGAAAATATTCAAAGGTCTGCAATGAAATGTCTCTGATGCGAGTTTCATTTATTTTCTATCAACACCACCTTTTTCATCTAAACAATACACGAGAAAGAACCTTGTCCTCCTCAGATCCTGCTCCTGTACGATCTCGGCTCACAGGAATCATCAGATAAGAAGTGCTCATCTGCTTTCCCCATTGAGAAACCTCTGTTAGTGATAAACGCAGACTGTCTGACTCCTCTTCCACCCCGAGGCAGGTCACTGCAAAGATACACACTCCATTGTTCTCGCGTTCATCCTCTTGATCCGCCTCCCATCTGTCCACTATGAATGCAAATGCCTCTAAATACCTGCCTTTCCCTCTTCACGCTCGCTGCCAAAGACCCACAATACCAGTGTCCTTTTCCATCCAGTGGGACCAATAAAGTTTCCTGTCGAGAAGTGAACCCCAGAGAAATGTGCACACGGAGAAATTTGATGAAAGAGCTTCTCCACTTCATTGTTCCTGCTTTGCCCAAACAGTCGATTTAATAAAAATATCAAAGACACAACTGACTAACAGTTTCTAGCGCAGACCTGGGTATTTCACGGCCCGCGGGCCACATCCGTCCGATGTTTATCATTGTGGCCCACAGAGTCAAGTACAAGCTGCACTGTTCAGAGAGAAAATAAGCCAAACTATGCTTTTATTTTGAAATGTTTCATTTTCCTGTGTGTGTGATTCTGTCATGCTTAATGTTTAAAGACAAGGATGGAACCCAATCAAAGCTTCGTCCGGTGCTCTCTGTTCACAGTAAACTGTTCCCTCACTCTCTTAGCCTTCAAAATAAAAGTCCCACTCCCATTCAGTTCCAGTCCAATTTGCTTTTGGAATGAGTGTAACTGAGCATAAGGGAACTGTTTGTATTTAGTCACACAGTCTACAGAACAAAACCCTCGGTTATTTTCAAATATTGTTTATTTTTTATTTTATATGCAGAATGTTACATTATTTTCCTAATACACATTTGATAATGACTGATTATAAAGTGATCCACACAGATTCAGATCCATCTGAGTTTCATAGCCTACAAGATGATTTGTGTACATTAATTGTTCTCTAATGTTCTTTAATGGAATGATAACAACAGTTCTTGATATAACAAAGTTTGTTTGGCCCCTGGTAACAATCTGTGTTTCTTATGTGGGCCCTCTGGAGAATCATTTCCCACGCCTGGTGTAGAGGTTTGCGTCTTTGTGTTGAGCACCGCCAGTTGTGTTACTGTTGTCACTAACTTAGGGCGGAGCGAAGAATGAGGCTATTTTTTCAAATGTAAAGTACAGATATTTGCGTGAAAGGAGTAGAAGTAAAACGACGGCTTAAAAATTAATACTCTAGTAAAGTGTAAATACCCAGAATTTCTACTTGAGTAAGATAAGGAAGTATTTGTACTTCGTTGCTTGACACCTCGGACAGGAAATCAGAGAGTACAGCATAAAACAATAACTCATACTTCATCATAAGCACATGAAAAGAGAAATGTTTCATGCCTGGATTTATAAACGTTCACATTTGGGGCTGATCTCAGTTCCGTTGGCTCAACTTGCTCCACCTGTGTGGAGCAGAACAGCAGAGCAGCAGAACGCTGCTTCACCATGTTTACTCTCAACTCTGGGCTCCACCAGCCGACCCCAGGCGGTCGATCTCAGAGCCCTGCCGGGCTTGTATTCTATTAATATGGCATTCACGCAGGAGGAGTTCAGGGTTCAGGGGTCGGAGGTAAACACCAAAGAGGGAACCCTGCTCCTCTGGGAACCCTTCGCATCGTTCCAGCAGTAACTTGTCCGTCTCTTCTCCACTCTGCAGTGAAATACGGTGAATAGCAACGACCCAGTGTGATACCGTCATAGTGCCAAAGTGCCATCTACATCTGGCGCTTCCATCATTCCCCGCTGCGATACTGCACTAATGGGATTCTCTAAACATCACTTTCCTATTATTAACATGTGGCCCCTGGTTTGCCTCCATGAAGAGCGGCTGATGTACAGCATGAGTTTTGCGTTGCCTGCTCACGGAACCTCTCGTGAACCGCGCTGAAAACCGATCCTGCGCCTTTCAAAGGTTTCTGTTTTCGTTTCCATGCTGTTTGACCGACGCGTTGTTCTTTCAGAGTGTGTGCTTCCAGCGCCGGATCTCACACAGCTCCTCAAAGTGATGAGACGCTGGGTCCACACACACACACACACACACACACACACACACACACACACACACACACACACACACACACACACACACACACTCATCTATTTTCTGTGCAATGGAAACTTGTGATGTTTTTTTCTTATATCGATAAGAAAAACACATTTCCTGTGATCCTCAGCAGAAATACCACAAACATGTGGTTGATGATCATTTATAGACATTTTGTAATCTCTCATCATCAGTCCCTCTACCTTTCAATGTGTGCTGAAGGTTATTTTTGAAGGCTTCGTAGTGCTTTTGTAATGGACCATTGAACCTGTCAATCCAATGAAAACACCTTTCAGGGTCAATCGAAGCTGCACATATCTAACTTTAATTGACAGAGTCTGACTTGGATGAGTAACGTTTTGTGGAGATCACAGACGAACCTCAGCATTCTCACTGAACTCTTATTTCGTGTGTGTGTATGTATATGTGTGTGTGTGTGTAGCTGCTGATTGACATTTCCTGTCTGCAGCATGTTTGTTGATAACACACGCAGTAACAGCATGTATGTTTCAAATTTGTTTAATCAATGCATTTACAAAAGTAAGTGAAATTGTTAGATTATTTTTCCACCTTAACTTTTATTTTACTTAAAGGTGCAGCGTGTAAGATTTGGTGACATCTAGATTCTGAGCATGTCAGAGAACCTATGGCAGACTTCAGTCATCTCTGAAACTCAAAAGATGTTTAGTACGTCCGCTTTTACTACTTTAAAAAAAATGGCAGCTTCCATAAAAAGGATCCCCTCCTCCGGTATATACACATTAATAGCTCACTTTAGGGTCATGGCTAAAAAAAAAAAAAGATAAACATTTAGGTAATTATAAATTCCTGAAAATATCAGTATGTGATTGTTTTTGTAATATTTTGAGAAGTGACCCAAAAGACAGAGATGTTACATGCTGTACATGTGGCGGGTGTGTTCAGGACCCAAACGCAGCGCAAACAGGCCAGACCAAGGCGGAGGGTTTGGGAGCTTTACTGAGGCAGAACAGCAAACAATCAGGATCAAACAGAGTTCCTAATCAGAGACGGAAGCAGGGCTCAGGTTTACCGGGGACAGGAGACAAGAGCAGGTCGGGAGCAGGCAGGGCTCGAGATCGAGCGGGCGAGACAATGGACGACGGTAAGTAAGTAAGTATGGAACATTAGGAACGGGCAGATTGGCAGAGTGCGACTGGGGCCCATGTAGGTGGATGGTGACTAGGCTGAGGAGGTGCATGTGTGGGGAGTGGGTGTGGCAGGTAATTGAATGATGAGCTGAGCGTGTGAGTGTGAGGGAGAGAGAGCAGAGCTGTAACGGTACCTTCAAAGGCTTCTATGAAGTCTCTCTGAAGAGGTTTTACAAGAGTCGAGTTGTGTGACATACATTATTTCATATTTCACAATTTACAGCAATAGATAGTTTTAGCACAATGTGTAAGACACAAGACGTAATGACACGTTTGATCTTAGGATGAATTGTTATTTCAATGAATTTACATTTGAAGTGCACAAGAATCAAGCGGTCATTTTCCATCGGTGACATCAGCGTAAAACTGTTAGGCTTTGTGTCGCTCTGTCAGAGGATGATGGGCCTGCATTCGAATGAGCAGTTGCAGAATGTGATGTGAGGTCCAAAACACTGACTCTTCTGACTCCTTAGCAGCAGCTTACCACATCAGGACTGTGTGTTTATTCAGAGGGAGGGAAACAAAGAGGAGGATTATGTTTTCACGAAAAGTGTTTTTCCTATTTTCTCCAGAATCAATAACACTGATTCAGGATTTTGGAAGCAGGAGGAGTGGAACTCTGGCGAGGTCAAGTTCTCCTGCTGCTTATTTCCTGGATTTCTTCTCTTTTCATTATCATTACACATCAACTTCATGCAATGTTTTGTATAATATATGAAGTCCTTCTGTTCCTCTTCTTGAATATGGCCCATAATTCACCACTTTGCCAAAGGTAACATTTGCACATCATTTGCTAAACGTGGAGACAACACATCAGGAGAACAGTTGATGACAGTCGCTAACACATGACGGACGACTGTATGTCTCCGGGGACGCAAACGTCCGTCCCCAGATGTGATTCCAGTAGTCATATTCCCTTCATACTTCATAAACATGTAATTTTCACCGGGATTGATGTTTTATGGCTCATATTACATTATTCCTCGGCTCCCTGTGTCTGTGTGCGATGGCGAAACCAGTCGCTCCCCTCCCCCTCCGCCCCACGTACCCCGTAAAGAGACGGGCTCTCGGTGAAGACCCTGCTCCACCGAGCGAACTCCTCTGGGCATCTCCTGCTGTATTTCCCATCACTGCCCTGGACTCCAGAGGCTCCGCCCCCACCCCACCCCACCCCATCCCCCAAATCATTCTATCCCCTCCGCATTTTTTTTTCTTTAACCCAGGGGTGATCGACTCATTTTCACCGAGGGCCACATCAGCATTATGTTTGCAATCAATGGGCCGGTTTTAATTGTGGGACTAAATGTGTTTACTACTTAACAAAAGGTCAAATAACTGTCCTCATATTTGATTATCATTTTTTCAAGTTACAAATATATTTATTTTATTCACATTATCAATGCATTTCCATACACGTTACACCTGTAAAGTGTTCATGGGAAATGTATGATTTAGACTTAAACAATCATATGTCTCTCTAGCTCTCACACGCCACAGGTTTGACACATGTGCTTTAACCCATGAAAACCAAACTGAGCATCTTTCACAAATGCTCTGCCAAAGAGATGCGAGCGACAGTTGAGTGCACACCAGTGATTCTCAGCTGGTGGGTCGGGACCCAAAAGTGGGTCGCAGACTCATTTTCAGTGGGTCGGGGTTCTTTGACTGCAAACTAAGTTACTGCAGTGCATTCATTATGAAGAGGATTTTTAGTGCATCGAAGTGTCATCCATCCACTTAACAGTAGGTGGCGATGAAGCCCTGTAATGTAGTTTCACAAAACCAGCAAAGTTGGTCTACATATGCTAACACCAGCCACATGAAATATGGATGTTTTCTTTTGTTGATCTGGGTCACAGCTCGTCATTAAGGGGTGATGGTGGTGGGTCCCGAAGCCAGACCAGGTGAGAAGCACTGGTCTAGAAGCAGTGCTTCTCAACTGGTGGATCGCAACCCATTTTCAGTGGGTCGTGGACCCGCTTTTTTTTGAGCGGTAAAAAGAAAAAGGTAAGAAATAAAATCCTCTGCTTTTATTTTGAAGGGAACTTTTCATGCATCGGAGTGCCATCTATACACACGCGGTTGAAAATGTTCCTCGATTTGGGTCGCGGCCTGTCATTGAGAGGTGATGGTGGGTCTCGAACCTAGACCAGTTGAGAACCACTGGTGTAGACAATAGAGGTGATGAAGATGAAACAGACGTGTATGTACTGTGCCTGTGGAAATATGTTCTGGGTTTTATTATTATTTAATTGTTATTTAATATGTATTATTTACATTTTTTCTTTTATCATATTCTTCATTTATATGTTGAAATCTGTCTGTTGGTCAGAGCTTGACCCACTTTCTGCTTGAACAGTCTTATTTCCTTTTCATCTCCCACTCTTTCAAAATCAATAGTAGACTTTTGAAATGAATTGTTGTCGATGCACATTCCTTGATTTTTGCCAAACTGAGACAAATTGTTCGCCAGAGTCACAGCAGAGGAACTGACAACGTGAATTGTAATGGATTTAAGTCACTCAGACATTTGTCCCATTCAGAACTCATATTAGTTTGGCTCGGCACTTGAAAGCAAAAGATGAACTGAAATATCTGTTTGAATGATGGATTATGAAAACACAATCTCCTGCCTCACTCCCAAAGAATACTCATGACTTCTTCTTTTCTTTGTTGACTTGGGATTCATCTGTCATTGTACGTTTCATGAACCACACATTCAAACAAACTCCATTTTCACAATTGCGCTGCCTCATGACGTGATAACATCAGAATAATGTTACCTTTGGGGCCGGGTGACAGACGCCGAGGCTCCTCGGAGAAACCCACAGCTTTGAATGTGAAATATCATCAAAGCTTTGAGTGTTACCACAGTGACCTGGTAATTATGACCCATTCCATCACCAGCGCACTATTGTGGTCGCATTCATGCAAAGACTTGTAGCAGTTAATATCAGGTTCATGGAAATGTCAGATATACAAGGGAAAGGAAAAGGATGTCAGCAATTTCTTTGCAACGAATTCTGAATATTTTGTATGTATGTATGTATGTGTGTATACATGTGTGTGTGTGTGTGTGTGTGTGTGTGTGTGTGTGTGTGTGTGTGTGTGTGTGTGTGTGTGTTTATAAAAAAAAGCTAAATTAAATAGAAACAATATAATATATAAACAAAGCAGTGCAGACTAAGTGAAAAGTAAAACAGGATGAAATGGTGTTGGATGATTAGAGAGTTAAGTTATACAGTGTATGTATATATATATATATATATA
>JAFBJT010107518.1:0-22342 GCA_016785325.1 Chascanopsetta lugubris | reverse complement strand
GGGGGATGGGGGGGGGGGGGGGGGGGGTCCATCATCAGACAGATGGCAGACGGACGGCAGACGATCAGACAGAGTGACATGGAGTTACCTCGGCTGCATCTTTCAGCCACTCATCCAGGTCGGAGTTCTTGCCCCTGCAGTGAACCAGCAGATCGGGTCCTCTGATGACGGGGGGCGAGCTCTCCACACCGGGCACTCGGCTCTGCAAGACACAGGGCAGGAAAGCCACATTTAATTAAAGGTGCGGTGTGTAAAATATCGGCCATTTTTTTCACTTCTAAAAATGTTACAAAACAGCTATATACCGTCATCGTCATGAATTTGTAATCAGCTAAATGTTTTATTTTTTTGCCATTACCCTTAAATGAGCCCGTTAATGTATATTTACATCAGGACCGGGTCCTGTCTATGGGGGCAGTCGTGTTTTTACGGTAGCCCAGAGTGGACATCCTAAACATCCTGTGAGTTTGAATGAGAACTGAAGTCCTGTTTGCTCAGAAGGGTGAGGTGATGGATACACCTCTAGATGTCCCCAAATCGTACACACTGCACCTTTAAGTGCCATTTCAGATTTGAAATTTATTAGTGGGCCGACAATTTTAAAATAATATAACAAAACATAAAGTTTCCTTTGAATGTGATAACCAAAGACCTTATTTCATGTAAATAAATAAAAAAACAGAGGGGGCCCAGGACGGAGCCCTGAGGACCACCACAATAAAGGAAGATGAGGTCTGACCTTGCGGAAACACTTGAAGTTGTTTGCACAGCCGTTGCTCGGCGTCTTCGGACGTCTGGTCTTCGGGGGCACGGACACAGTGAGCGATCGAAACTCGACCAGAACCAGCTTTTTGGGCAGGTCTTCATCAAACCTGGACTCCTGCCACAAACAACACAAATTCTGTCGGACGGAACAGAGCTAGAAAATGAATAGTACTGGGAGATGAAGCACAACAAACAAGGACTTACTCTGAGCCCTTGTTCGGCAACGGCTTTTGTGGGTGTTTTCGTTTCTTCTTTGAGCTGCACATTTCCTGCATTGACGAGTTCATTGTCCTGCGGAAGGACAGGGAGCAGAGAATGGGCAACAATGGAGGAGAAGTGCATTGACAAAGAGAAAGAGACGAATTTTGTTCCTCACATCAATGTCATCATCATCATCATCAAACGGCTGAATCTTTGGACTTCTGCTGGTTGATGGCACAGCTGGAGGTTTGCCAGACTGATTATGAACTGCTGTGTTTTCTGAAGCCTCCACTTTCTCCGTCTTGACAGAGACAGCGAACTGTTCACGTTGCTGCTCCTGCTTCTTATGGGACCTGTTTTCCAGAGGCCACCTGCTGTCTTCACTTTCCTCCACATGCACTCGTTGCCTCTTGCTTGAAGACGAGGGCTCCTCCACATCAAAGTCTTGTTTCCTCACAGTCTTTACTTCATACTTTCCAGGGAGGCTTTGCTTTCCTGGAGGAGGCTCATCAAAGAAATCTACATCCTCTGACATAATGGACTCCAGCTCCGCCAACTCTATCTCCGCTTCCATCTCCTTCCTCTTCCGGTTCCGTGGCTCCTCCCGAAAAGCGCGGGAGCCGCTTTCCTCTGTCCGTCCCGCGAACGCGTCAGTCTGGGGTGTGGAAGCGCCGAGTCTGTCGGAAGGTGGGGATGTTTGTTCGGGTGCGACTGTGGAATCTGGAGCCAGTGTCGGCCGTTTTGGCTCGGACATGACATCGGAGAACTTCTCCTCCAGTGGCCTTGAAGCAAAGAGGAAACGGATGAGAGAATTTTCACCTGTGTCACATAGAAGCTTTCAACATGTTTTACATTAATACGGGAAAATATTGACAGAACATAATACAATAGATATTAAACATGTAAAACATCTATGCAAACTATGTCTTATGCCATTAACTCATTCTCTTCACTTTTACTATGATCTAAACATTTCTTGAGTCGTGATATTTAATTTGATTAATTTTCATTCTATATGTTGCCAAATAGCCTAATCATCTGTATTAAAGTTACATGTGAATATAGGAATAGGTTTTTCTATTTTCTCTATCATAATCTCACAAAAACAGTTTTGTAAAAAAACAATGTTTTAAACAATGGTTAATTTAAACATTTCTGACAATGTAAACATTATATCTAATTGCAAAAAAATGCATAGGTATCTCTTGCTTTCCGCATTTATGATGTTCAGACCTCCTTCGTATAACCTCTTAAAGGAAAAGGCATAATATGATTCCTTTAAGTGCATGTGCGTGTCAGTGTTACATTATGCATTAGCGCTGCTCAAATATGCACAACATTGGTTTTATGGTTCACCTTTTCTTATTGACTGGTTTGAAGTAACTTGTGAGAGCCGACTGTTTCTGAGGTGAAACCTGTGAGGGAGGGTTCGATTTCTGAGGAGACCACTTCTGTTGGAACGTCTTCGTGCCACTGTTGGTCCAGGAAGTGGACGACTGGGACCTGAGGCCGCTGCCTCCTGCACCTGAAAATACAAAAATTCTGACTTTTAAAGGTCCAGTGTGTAAGATGTAGTGACACCTAGAGGTGAAGTTGTGCGTTGTATCCTTCTGGTCATGCAGGAGAACCTGTGGTAGACTTCAGTTGTCATTCAAACTTTAGTGCGTCCGCTTTTACTGCTGTAAAAAAACATGGCGGCCCCCGTGGAGCGGACCAGCTCCTCATGTAAATATACATTAATGGGCTCATTTGAGGGAATGGAAAAAACATCATACACACATTTACCCGATTAAAAAATTATGAGAATATCAGTATGCAAGTGTTTTGTTACATTTTTAATATATTAAGTGACAAAAATGGCCAAAATCTTACACACTGCACCTTTAAGACATGAACAAATACAAGAGATAGTGTGATATTTTGAAAAATATCAAAAGACATGTATAAATGCCTCCATGGTTGATTCCTGCATCTATACCTGCTGTTCTGGACTCAGGCTTCTTCCACGGTGAGTTCATGTGTTCACCAACATTAAACGATGAGCTCATTGTTTCAGCCACGATAACGGGAGTGGACACCTTGTCAGCCGTGACCTGCTTCTTCTCGGGAGTTTCTCCGACCGCCGTCACACCCGTGATGTCCCAGCGTGCCGAGCTGGCAAACGTTCAAAAATAAAGATAAAAAAATCACACCCATCAAACGAAACCTTCCTTACAAGGAAAGGTTTCTCATGATGTAATTGAGAGTGCGGCGGTACCTCTCTGCTGCCTCTGTGTTCACGACGTATGTCGTGATATTTTGCGTCGCCATCGGTAACGCGGTCTCATCCACCGCTGCGCTCTGTGACAGGGAAGCACTCGGGATTCTGGGTTTCACTTTCGGTGCAGATTCTAGAACAAGGACAAGGATGGTGTGTGATGAAAATGTTTTTGTTTTGACTCAAAATAAAATAAAACAACAAACATTCTTTTGTTTTTCTTCCTCCCACCTGACTCTGGCTGCAGACTGGATGGATTGCAGTACTTGTCACAGGAAGCAAAGATGGCAGCCAATCCGATCTCAGACTCGGTGATGACTCGAAGGCCGTTGCTGTGCCGGCGGGAGGAAAAATTTATCAAAATCAGAGAAGTAAAAACACACTGTGGAGTCACTCACAGTAGAGGAGCGAGTGTGAACCTTTGGACGATGTCTTTCACGGAGTTGGTCCACTCGGCGGCCGCGGAGGAGAGCAGGGTTTGGGAGCTTCCTGTTGTGACGTCCATCACACAGCTCTGTGGAGATTCCAGCAGGTGGCGTGGCAGAGATCCCTCCTCCAACAGCCGACTGTTTCCCCCCCCAAAAGTCACGGCTGCGCTCAGACGCTTCATCTGCAAACAACGACGAAATGCAGCAGTGTCATTATGTTTGAACAAATACAGTTTTATATTTAAAACCAGTCATCGGACGTGTCAGGATTGAGTTGTTAGTAGGGTGCGACAACGATAGCAGCCTCTCGAACTCCACAGTCCAATCTACGGCTGGTGGGCCGCCTGCTGCCCGTGTCCCATTTGTATTGGCCCGCGGGCAAATTCTAAAAATAGAATGAAATGTGGCCCACAGGAAATTTGCTCGACTTGATTGTACTTCTGAGTTCAACACTAGGTGGGGCTACTGCTTCATTGGAAATTACTGTCCATGTCTGCCTTCCAACAGAAGAGTAAACAAAATAGTGTGGCTCCAAATTACTTTATGCATAATGTCCTGTCTCCTGCCGCTCTTCTTACTCGCTTACGTCCCCTCCTGACTGACAGCAGTAGAGCATCCAGATAGTTTGAAGGCTATTATGAATGTGTCTGCGCTGAGAATCTCTTGTTACAACGATGGTAAAAGCCTGGACGGGAAGATTATACGATCATGTGGAAGACGAGTCTGAAAACATAATTTCAGATATGAAACATGAAGTTCACAAACCTGTTTGCCGCTGAGGAACACAAAGGTCTTTGAAGTAAAAAGCTGTTTACGAGTCGGATTCACTCCGAGGTTCACGTTCTCTCTCATCAGACTCGGCTCATCGATCTCAGGGATGAAACTAGAAAACAGCACCGATGAGAAGGTTCAGTGGTGCGGCTCGTGTCTATGAAGAGGGATGAAAGGTGGTGTACGTACCTCTCGGCTTTAGGGGGCGCCACCTTCTGCTGCACCGCTTTGTTGAGCTCTAAAAAGAACTCAGGCTTCACCAGGGGGCGACAGCACAGCAAAGCAGAAATGGTCTAATCGGGGAAAACAAACAAACAAACAAACAAGCAAGAAAGTCAGATTATATTTAGGGAGAAGATTACAACTGTTGTTGTTTTTTTTTTACATTCTTGATTTATTTATCTTTTTTTAATTCTTTATTTAACCAGCTGGTCTCACCTTGATGGTGACTTTAACAGTGGGCATGACCAGGTGGGTGCAGTCCTCAGTCCAGGTGTTGACCAGCTTTCCCCCCACAGCCAGCAGGGTGTGAGAGAGGGACGCCTTCCCCTCAGTGTCCAAACATGATGAACACACCACTGGCTTCTGGTGGTCCACACTGACATCACCATGACAACACAGTTTAATATCACACATGTGCGGTCTCATCTGTTGTTACTGTGCAGACAGGTCTCTGGTACTCACGTGAATTTGCTGTTAAAGGCCCCAAACGTCACATTGTCCCCAGACTTCAGGTTCACTGCCGAGTTCTCGGTCAAACGCTTAGTGTTTACAAAGGTGCCGTACTTGGAGGAGTCGTTCAATGTCAGGGTCTGAAAGTAAAATACACAAGAGCGACTCATGAAAGTGTTTCATTACCACAGAATGAGCTCTTTATGTCTACATCAGTATGTTTATATATATATATATATATATATATATATATATATATTTTTTTTTTTTGTTCTTTTTTTTACCAGGTAAAATGTTTGAGAACCAGTTCTCAATTACAAACAGTAAATGTTGTATGTTGTACGTGTTTATGCTGTTGGTGCATTGCTAAATATCTACAATGATTTTTAAATGACCTACTAATATCAGTAATTGTGCTGTGTAATTACACACTTGTAATTATTCACATTATTAAACACATGCTCCATTTCCATGTATACAAGATCAGTGCAACAGCACCATCTACTGACATCACACAGGTAAAGGTATTCCATTACAAAGTCATCACATACTATTCTGCTAAAGGTTTCGTCATATATTGAAATTAAGATAATCCAACAAAGTATTTACTCTAATATCAGACCATTATAAATATAAAAATATAAATTATAAAAAAAATTAAAAAAAATTTGTTGTTGCAACATTTAGATTGTAATTCTGACTGTAAACAAAAAGATCTGTGTTGAGTCAGATCTCACACATGGTGTGAACGCGTCGCATTATTGCCTGTGATCAAGTGCAGTCACAAAATGATTCTATTGAAGTACGAGGTATTTGACATGTGGGTTGACTGTTTGATTTTCAGTAGAATAAACAGAGGATGGGGGGTTGAATGTAAACACAGTAAGAGAGGCAGCATTTCAGTGTCTGTCAGTCAATCATTGCCACCCTCCACACCCTGCCACCTTCACACACAGGCAGACTGAATGGTGTGTGTGTGCGCGTGTGTGTGTGTGTGTGTGTGTGTGAGTGATTCTGCAGGTCAGAGTTCAGTTGAGAATTGAGTCCGTGGTGTTTCTCGTCTGAACAGGTTCCGGGTAATGACACAGCCCACATCAGGAAATGCTGAAGTCCCGTCTCCAGCTCTCACCTGCTCGGTGACGGTGAGGTGAGCGTGAGCTCTGCTGATGGACTGGTCGTTGACAAGAAGGATGTCACAGTTCTTCCGTCCCACCACGTACTCCTTACTCGCCACCAGGTAGTGAGTCTCACCTGTGGGGGACAGGCGAGCAGAATCACAGCCAAGCAGCTTATTAAGAGGTTAACTATTAAAGGTGCAGTGTGAAAGATTTAGGTCATTTCTGTCACTTCTAAAACTATTTTTAAAAACAATTACATACTGAAGTTTTTGTGAATTTGTTCTTATTTAGCTGTTTTACTTTTAATACATGACCCTAAAATGAACCCATGACTGTATATTTACACGCAGAGCGGGTCCTCTCTCTGGTCCGCCGCCATGTTTTTACAGCGTGGACGTTGCGACTTCACCTCTAGATGTCACCAAATCTTACACCCTGCCCCTTTAACAATCAATCTATCAAAATGAGAAGTTCAAATAAATTGATGTCTGACATTTAACTCTGTGACTCTGTGAGGTCAGATATCTTATAACAGTATTGTGTGTATATGTGACAGAGGAGTCACATTTATTAAGTCAGATATTGACAATAAATTACATAAAACTAAAACACATGATTTGTTCTTATTGGCATAATTACAGCCGATTTAAATGAGTGTTAAACAGCGTTTCAGCTGGTGACATGTTCAGTTGAGTTCAGCAGGAGAAGTTTACAGGGGTAAACAAACTTTAGGCAGCTAACAGTGTTAGCATCGTTAGCTAACATGACACTGTACCTCCAGGCTGCAGCGGAGTCAGGATCCACATTGTACGGCGGAATGTGACTGTTCATGCGGTTAGAGATTAGCAGCGAACCGGAAGGAAGACAGACATCTATTTAATAACAGCACTTCTTTCACTTCGACAATCAACATGCAGACAACTCAGTACGCGCAAGAGTATGACGTAGAATGTATGCGCCGTTGCCGGCTTTTCAAAATAAAAGTCGACTGCCTCTTTTTCAAAGGGTCACTATTGGGTGTGTTTATCTAATACGCTGCACTCGCACCACCTGCTGGCAGCACACAGGTACTTTATTGCCCCAAGCCTCTGAATACTGTAATTATGGGGAATATAGTGACATATACAGATTAAAACAGCGAAACAGAAACTTCTAGAATGGAAACCAGTACACTTTTTGAGTTTTAATGAATAAACCCAGCTCTGGGCCAGGTGAGGCTACAGTATTATACTTTACCACTAGATTTAACCCAAACTGTATACTTTAAAAAGTCTATAGAGAATTTTAAAAAATCAAAGCATGAAATAAACTCATATTTGACATATATTTTTATTGAATCTCAAACAATAAATAATCCACATTTGTGAACATATTTCAATTAAATAAAAATGAAATGCTATGTAGATGAGGTAATAAACAAAGACAAAAATATAGAAGACAAAATAAAAAAATTAAACATAAATATTGTGATGTTTATTCATTAAATTCAAAATAAATACCATGCATTGCTAGTCTACAATTCTGCATCAATATGCTGATTTCAAAATAAAGGATCATTGTCAGACTTCCAGGGTTGACCTGCTGGCGGCCTGAGGCGACCTCGTCCCCACAGACATGGTAGTTTATGATTGGCTCTCATCACTGCAACACTCGTGCAGGAGTCAGGCTTACGGATGATCTGACACCAGTCTGGATAGTCCACAGGTTTCGATCCACTGAGCAGAGGATTGCAAATAAAACACATTCAGTCAGTAATGTGTCACTTTCAGGTGCTCTGGGTGCATTTAAATGGTTTAAAGTCACTCACTGGTCGCAGCAGCCGACTCCAAACGGCTCCATGCAGACACACTGGAAACAGTCACCGGTCATCCAGCTCTCTCCAATCCCATACGCCTTGCCCATGTAGTCACAGCTGGCTGGAAAAAATAATGTACCACTTATTGTGACATATGCTGGTGCGCGCGGCCTCTTAAAGGGACAGAACGATACAAAGGCTCTAATGCCACAATGATGAATTTACGGAATATTGTGGTCAAGTCTCAGTGACAGGGTCTATAAAGGCAACACACTCAGGTAACTGCAATGTAAAGGTGTACCTAATAAAGTGGACGTGGAATGTACAGTATATTGTGTGTGTTTCTTGTTGTGCGTTATCTCATGTCTTTGTGTATCCACGTGTCTATATGTAAACTATAGCTGCAAAGCTCCCCTGTGTGACTAGGAGTATCATTTTAAAGACATCATGACTTAATAAATAAATATATACAATTAAATTGAATAAAAAAATTTTTTTAAGAGAAAGAGAAAAAAAGAACAAATAAATACAAATACAAATGATTATGCACATACAAAAACAAATACAAATGAAATACAAATAAAATTGAAAATAAGCTAAAAATAAAATAAAAAAACATGATATGACTGTGTGGACAGATGCATGTCCCCATAACATGATTCAAACTTGGACCACACACACACACACACACACACACACACACACACACACACACACACACACGCACTAAACCTTTAGTGTTGAAGAAACACTCCCCGCTGTTAGACACAGAAAAGCATGGCACACTGGCACTCAGGAAGATGAGCACAGTCAGGACCACTCCTCCTGCTGCGTTTGCCATTTCTGAATGAGACAAATCACAAGTGTATCGTTTATTATCTTTAAATGAAATCATCTTAATCATCACATGAGTGAAATTGCATATTTATACCTGCTGTGAAGTTTCCTTGCGTTTTCTTCTCCTGTTCCTCGTCCTTTCATTCACCCTCTGAAGATGATGTATCGTCCCCTCTCCTCCACCTCTGTCTCTCAGTTCTCCCTCTCTCCCCCTCTCTCTCACTCTCTCTCCCTCTCTCCCTCTCTCTCTCTGCTCGCTCGCTCCAACTGACTCACCGTCTGGACCCTGGATATTTATACCTCATCTTCATAGTCCAGCTAATTTCTGCCGTCTTCCATGTTGTTTGTCCACCTCCTCCCTCTCCCTTTCATGAAGTCCTTTTTACTATCGGATTATTATAACCCCCCCCCCCCCCCCCCCCCCCCCCCCCCCCCCCCCCCTTATAACCCCCCCCCCCCCCCCCCACCCCACCCCGCCCCGCACCCCTCCCCTGTATGCTGCCCCACAGTAAATTGGCACAGAGTATACAGTGTGCAGCCTTTCAGATAACATTTGTCTCAGCAGGTGCCATTTGAGCCCTATCACCAGATCCACACCACGTAAACAGCCCTATAACCCTATTGTCCTGCAGCGGGTGTAAACATGAACCTTTGACCCCGGATCACCAGCATTCAGATGTACGTCACTGTGCTGCCTTAAAGGGTCAGTGCGTAAGATTTGGGTGATTCTGTGCCTCTGCTGTGAGATTTGGAACATACTTATCGTGGGTGGTTATGATGAATCCACGATCACCTGAGTGTTTGGAGCGTCTCCATGGAGGCCGCCATGTTGTTACAGTGGCCCGGAGAGGACAAACTATGAGTTGTGACGATAACTGAGGGCCACCAGAGGTTTTCCTTAACAACGGGCAACGTCGTCGTTTCACCGTGCCGATAAATCAGGGGTGTCAAACATGCGGCTTGCGGGCCAGAACCAGTCCAATGAAAAAACATTTTTTTTAAAACAATGTATTTAGTTATGTAATTTTGCTGCAAACTATTTTTATTAAATTCACAGCTGCACTTTTATGGAAGATAACATCGTTTATAGGTCATCATGCTATGACTTTACTGGTCGTATGTGGCTCCCCCCGCCCCCCCCCCTACACACACACACACACACTATACCTGTAATGAAAATAACATTTACAAGCATAATTCAAAAAACACATACATAGTTAGAATCATATATTTTCTCTGACACATTTTATACAAATAACCTTCTGAGGAAAGTTTTCTAATGAACATCGGTGAGCAGACTCACCGATGTTCATCTGCTGCTTGACTCGATGTCCTGTGTTCTGTTAATGACTCATGGTGCAGCAGTATAACATTACATGATTCAATGAACCTTCACTATTAACATCATTGGTGGATTTGCATTAGACCGTGTGTGTGTGTGTGTGTGTGTGTGTGTGGGTGTGTGTGTGTGTGTGTGTGTGTGTGAGTGTGTGTGCAGGAGATATTTGATATGCTTACTAGGTCATTTTGTGTTTTTCTTGATGGGGCACGGTTCAATGGGATTTGTTTGAATAAACCACCCTGGGCACACAGATAACAGGCATGTCTACACACACACACACACACACACACACACACACACACATACACACACACACACACACACACACACACACACGCGCGCGACTGACAAGGTACACTGTGTCGGTCTTGCTGTCTAGTGGTGAAAGGGCATGTTGCTGCTGAACTGCTGAATTCATTCCATTTGAATAATAGGGAATTAACTCCCAGGATACAAGAGATCTCAGATGAGATTATTTTTCCTTCTTGTGTTTGTGAGTCAACAGGAAACTAAAGTCAAATAGGGAGGAAGAGTGAGACGTGACTCGAGGCAGAATATTCAGTTTCGGTGCAGACGTAGAACCGGGGGCAGATATCAGAGTCCAGGTGAGTATCAAGTGGCAAACACCAGGGCTGACAGATGATTCCAGTTCGGAACTTGCAGTTCAAAGAGTGGCCACTTGAGGCTCAATCCCCCATAGACTCCCATGTTAAAACGGCCAACTTCAGAGGTGAATGAAACACGTTTAAAGTCTGGTACAAACTACATTTTTGGTCTCAATCAGTCACGACTTGCTTATTTTCATTCTATCAAGGTTTGAAACTGTGCATGATTAAGGGGTGTGGCCTCTTGAGTGACACCTGAGCCGACGTGGCACAATGTGTGGATGCTGCGAAGGCTCCAGGCGAAACAACAAAGTTGGAAATGGCACCTGTTGATGCTCTTCAGATGTCACCACCTGTCGTATTTGTGATCGCAGACAAAAACCCTCGGGCTCCGCAGGGTGGGACACTCCCACACTCTCATTTCTCCACAGACCCACTCACATGATCCCGCTCTGACCCGCCTGGTTTTTCCAGTTCTACTGTTTTGGTGTCAGACCAGGAGTCAACCTCAGCACAGGGCCTGGTATTCAAATCAGACACTGACAAAGGGCTGAGGATGATGACTTATTTTATTTTATTTTATTTTATTTTATTTCATTTTATTTTATTTTATTTTATTTTATTTTATTTTATTTTATTTTATTTTATTTTATTTGACTGAATTATTATTTGTATAATTTCAAGTATCAACTTATTACTTCTTCTATTTTTTTATTCAACTTAATTTCTTTATTCGTTGAAATAAATAAACAAATGAATAAACACAAATAAATAGATGGAGAAATAAAAAATAAATAAAAAAGAGAACGTCAGCTTGTGATTGAGAGAACTACAAAGTGCATTGAAGCATTTCATTCCTTGCATCAATGCCAGTCATTTTCCAACAATTGCAGCCACAGGCTACACAGCCATTATGTAACTGACAGGGATCTTGGAGTTTATCATTAGTGCAAAAGTAAATTCTCCCTACACGTAAACAACAGTTGATTAACATATAAAAAGAGCAAATGAACCCTGAAGCTCATCACCGGGCAGGATGGAGAGGTTGATGATGAATCATAAACGTGGAAACAGTAACGAAGCAGCGCAGACGAGGTTAATGTGGCCTCTGACTTTATTTGAGCAGCAGAACGAAGGAGTGATCTGAACAATAGAACATAATGAAACATGATGCAGAGCAAACAACAAGTGTGTGAATGAAAAGTAAACACAAGATGAAATAGGTTCCTTTTTCCTTGTTTTCGTTTATGACAACACCACGGCTACAAACATCACTTCCCCTAAATATATATCTTTTATGATGTCATTGCCATTTACCAAAGTTCACTGTCGCAACCATTTATCTGAGCGGGGGAGCAGGTGTGTGTGTGTGTGTGTGTGTGTGTGTGTGTGTGTGTGTGTGTGTGTGTGTGTGTGTGTTGACCTGGGTCAGACTCTGGGTGCAGAGGATCAGACGTCAGTGCCGGACTCTGTAGGAATATGTCTGATATTTAGTTGACATGATGAAGCACAAGAACAACCGAATATCAAACATATCACACAGCCTCCAGCGGCTCACAGCAGCAGCAGCAGCAGCAGCAGCAGCAGCAGCAGCAGCAGCAACGGCCTCAGCATCCGCTTGAACTCGAAAAGCCTGTTGCGGGTGACGAGAGAATAACTGGTGAGAGCAAACATGGGAGGGGCAGACAGCTCGGAGTATTTAAAGTATGTTTTCCATTTGTTGCGGATGTGTTGAGCAGTGAGACGCAGAGAGGGTTTGGGGCAAAGGAGGAGGTCCTGGTGGTCTATGAGTTCACCCCCCGGTTCTAGGGTTCAGTGGAAGGGGAAAGTATCAGGAGAGGGAACAACGAACTTTAGAGGAAAAAAAATTGAAATAACAACAAGCGCCCCTCCTACCCCCGCCACCCCCCCCCCTTACATAAAATGCACATATACTCACCAGGTATCTGAAAACGCACATGGAGTCTAAGAAGTGTCCAAAAGTGTCACCCAGCTATTCTCATGTGACCACGTTATGATCCGTGTGTGATCCTCAGAGGGGTTGCATTTATATATATATGTAACCCTGTGAGTTTGGGGGGGGGTGGGTGGGGGGGGGGGGGGGGGGGGCGCGCACACAAACACACACACACACACATTCAGCACCTCATGTAATTAGAGGTATATTGATCAACTGCTGTGGCCTGCAGCCTTTCCTCCCCATGTTAGTCTGATCAATAGATGTGATGTTCATCCTACTGTGAGCAACCACACACACACACACACACACACACACACACACACACACACTGCACAGATGCACAGTCAAATAACCCATTGCCTGTAGGGAGGGCAAATATAAAGGCATGATGGTGACTTCACTAAGTCACCGTGCCCTCTACCAACACCTACAATACTTTCTCACGTTGCCATGGAAACCACGGAGACAATGCTCCTCATTAACAACAGTGTTACAACATCCTGTTACAGACTCTGTGGATCCTGCAGAACCAGACCTTCCTGCGCCTGAAGTGCCAAGTAATACTGAAAGTGATGATGAGTTGATGAAGTCAACAAACTTGTTTTCCTTTGTGTCGCTGAAGTAAAACCACCAGTTTTCATCTCACCTCAGCACAATATCTCATACACAGACTGAGACGCCGCCATGCTAATGAGCATCTATCGACACATTGCACATTTGCATCTCATTTTCTTTGCCTTGAATTGCCCCAAAAATCGTATGGCGTTGTGTTGTATTTTCAATTGCACATTTAGTACTTAGAGTAATTTGACATGAACTGTTATGACGTTCATATTCAAAGAAGATATAAGTATGTAGATTCCGACCCCCTGCTGCGCACTGATGTACCCGTCAGTGAGTGTTACAGCTTCACTTCATCAGGAAAAACAAAAAGAGGGAATAACAGAGTTCATTTTCATCTATATCAGTATCCTTTATTTGGTTAATATTTCATTGTGTAGGATTAAGTGACATCTGGTGGTGAAGTTGGGTACCGCACCTGAATATTCTTCATTTCACCCTTTGCTTCCAAGAATGTAAGAAAACCTATTATAGATTAATAAAAGGTCTCTATTTTGTCAATTCTGGGCTACTGTACAAACAGGGTGATCCAACATGGCGGCCTCCATAGAGAGGATCTGCTAAAGTCTCGTGTGTTTATAAAAAAATATGTTCCACATCAATGTCACCGGTGCAGGACCTTTGTTCTAAGTGTCTTTGAGCATCAAAGAGTCACCTTCACTCAAAAGAGTGAAGGTGACCTCTGGTCTCTACGGTGACCTCTGGTCTCTACGGTGACCTCTGGTCTCCACGGTAACAGATGTTCTCCACGGTGACCTCTGCCTGTCAGAGGCCCAGAAATATGATGATTACATCATGGTTTAATTGGCTGATGTCATGATTTCTCCAGTGAGGAGCAGTAGACTATTATCATCATGAGGGGATATTGTTATAAATATTTATCTCTGAGTGTATTTATACACACTCAGATCAGATTTAATGAACGACAGTGCTCGTCTGTGACATTAGTCGGACTAGCCCCCCCCCCCCTCCCACCCCCACTCCCCGCGGCTCTGTATCCTCTTCCTATGTGGTTCTGACCTTGTGAGCCTATTGGGGCGGAATGATGGTCCTGTGATTGGCTAATTGTGAGCCCCGGGGGAGTATTTTAATCTCTCACAGATGGAGAACAGAGTCTGATACTATAACGGTATGATATCAAATATTTAAAATAACACAAAAAACTGAAAAAAAACAATATGATATCGTGCAGTACAGAATGGACATTAAATATCAAAACAACAAAACTGATTTAATGAGTCGATGAATGACTTAATGTATTTTGTTATTTCTTAATGTTTGATTTTCCTTGTTATGATGCTTTTGTCATTTCAGTCTCATGCAACACAGAACAACAACTCTATTATGATTATTAACATTGTACAAACTGTTGTTGAGTAAATTCTCTGCAAAATGTGCAAAACTGTTTACAAATTAAATAGAAAAACATGTACACTGTTTATGTTTATTTCAGAAGCTGTTTACTCTTCCAAATATATAATGAATTTATTTTATATTGTATCGTCATCACAGTTTTCATCCTCTTATCATGCTTAGCATTTTATTTCTGTGAATCAGTCATTCTGTTATTGATTGAGTAAAAAAGTTTTTTAAAAGTTTTTAAAAATCCGTCTCATTGTAATATTAACTCTTTATCAGATTGGCCGTGCAGGTGAATTAATCAAATTCATTTGTAGCTTTGAAATATGATACGACCAATAGAAGCATTTTAATTTGATATCCTTTTATAGAGTTATTTATGGAACTTCACCAGGACACACTGAGGTTTATAGGTGGTGACAGACAAAGGCTGTGTGTTCTCTGATTGGTCGCTCACTTTCACTCTCTCTCACACACACACACACACACACACACACACACCCTCAGGCAGGGTGACTGTGAAACACAGGGGTAGAAAAGGTTAACAACGATTATTCAATACCTTTACTGTGGTTCCAGCCGTGCAGCTCATGTGTTATCGAACAGAAAGAACAGGATGTTTAAAAAGTGACGAGTCACTGACATTAAAATAATTCTCCAAAAAAAAAAACAATACGAACACACACATCGTCTCTCACGACTCGACAGTTTTTGTGTATTTCATGTTCAAGGTTATTTCCTGAATGGACATGATAATGCCCCATTGTGTGTGTGTGTGTGTGTGTGTCACACTCTGTACCTGATGTGTTCAACATTTCTCTATTCACATGTTTTTTTTCAATATAGATTGATCATTAATCATTAATCATTATCGTGTTGCCACCTATAACCACATGTCTGCCTAAGCCTCAATGTTGTTTTAACTGAGCAATTGCACACAGTGAGTTTAGAACTATGGGGTGTGTGTGTGTGTGTGTGTGTGTGTAAACATACTCCACCGGTTTGTTACCTCTGTTAAGAAAGAGGATTTCATTTCACTTTTCTCACTTCCTTTACGAGATAAGGCTTTCTGTACATTTTCACATTTCAGGGGCCAAAGAGGAATTTGGTGCAACTTGATTTAAAGGTGCAGTGTGTAGGACTTGGTGACATCTAGTGGTGAAGAAGTATGATCAAAGTGACAACCCCTCACTTTACCCTTTCCTTCCAAACCATGGATGCATTAATAGAACAGGAATCAGCACCTCCTCTCAGACTTAAAGCAATTGCTCCGAGTGGCCACTCGTGGTACTGCAACAGACCATCCCCAGAACGACTCAAACGGCACTTTTCCCATAGAGCACGATAGTAATTTAGACACCATTTTAATGTTGATTATTGGTCTTTGTATTCTTAATCTTTTTATTTTTGTAAAATGTTTTAAAAGTCAGAAATGAAGACGAAAAATAAAATAAAAAATATTTAAGTAGAAAACCTTTATTCAACTTAAACGCAAACATTACGAACAGAGGTGGAGCTAAGCTTTTCATTAATATGGATCTAAAGGTTCAGCCACATCCCGTCACATCAAGATTGAACTTTTGATCTTCACCACCACAAAAAAAATCATATTTTATAAAAACACACACAAATATATTACAGAAAAGTGTAAACATATTTATTCAGTTCTACAAACGTGTTGAGAATAAATAACAGATTTACAAGGAATGTGTGTTTTTCTTTCAGTGAGTCATTGGGTTTTCATCTGTACGTCCTCATCTCCTCTTAGGAGCCTCCTCTTTCTTAGGGGCCTCTTCCTTCTTTTCCTCTTTTTTAGGGGCCTCCTTCTTCTCCTCTTCTTTTTTAGGGGCCACCTTTTCCTCTTCTTTTTTAGGGGCCTCCTCCTTTTTTTCCTCTTCTTTTTTAGGGCCCTCCTCCTTTTCCTCCTTCTTGGGGGCCTCCTTCACCTCTTCCTTCTTTTCCTCTTCTTTCTTGGTATCCTGCTCTTCTTTTTCCGGGGCCTCTTTCACATCTTTACCACACAACTTACTATAAAATAGAAAAACAAATGTGAATAGCAAAAAAAATTAAAAATACAGAAAAAAAGTGCACTATACAAACACATTATTCATACCTTGCGAGGGCAGAGTCTCCTTTCAGATAGGCACACACTTTGCTCTGCGTCGCCAGTTTCTGCTTCAGCATCTCCACCTCTTTTTTCCACAGCGACGCCTCCTTTTCATTCTCATCTGTGTTTTCATAGAAAATGATATGAAGGATACAGCACATCAACACTTTCATGTTACTTTTTTTCTTCATCTAAAAAAAAAGGCATGGTATCAAGCAGCAAGCAGGGGATGACTTGTAATTCACAGGGTGGCCACTAGAGGCTGAACACCCATAGACTCCCATGTTAAAATAGTCAACTTCAGAGGTGAAATAAAGATGTTTAAAGCCTGGTACAAACTGCTGTTTTGATCTCAAAACTGTACGGAGGGTGAATTTCTTTTCTAAATGACTATTTTTTTCAATCGAATGAGGTTTGAAATGGTGCATAATTAGGGGCGTGGCCTTTTGAGTGACAACCTGCCAGGTTATGCGCTGGACTTTGCACAAAAAAAAATCACCTATGGGTGACTGACCATAGGTGTCACTGACGCCCATCTTTATATACAGTCTAAATAATGTTATTGTCCTCATCTTCTGCCCAGCAACACCAGTAGGACTCGGTGTGCACGCAGTGTACTGTATGTTCACTGGAGTAGGAACATCACATTTAAGCTAATACTGACGTAAACCAATTAAGCCGACCACCAGCTCTTAGGGGCACAACTTTGGGCATCACTCACCTTTCAGGGTGTGGAGTTGTGTGTTTGCAGTGTCCTGATCGTTGTCTGACCGTTCCTGCGGAAGGAAAAAATAAAATAAAATAAGAGACTCTCAGCACATCAGTGTTTTAAGAGAATTACATTTAAAAAAACAAACATATTTTTTGTTCCTGAAATGACAGTGATAAAAATATGAATTCAACACAACACATCTGCCATTATCTCATCCTCCATTTTAAATGTTGTTGGCCAAGTGGTGGACATCATTGAGGTCGTTTACAAGCGGAGGCACTGGCATTTTGCTGAGTCATGAACTTCATTGTGACCTTTAGTCCACATGAAACCAACTTTGGAGCATTTTCAGGAAGAGGAGAAGCTCTGTGTTAGAGGACAGCATAACTCCAGAGCACAAATGTCTCCAAGAACAATCAAACAAATAAAACTACTGTGTTAAGTTGTACAACAAAATAAATAAATATCTTGTTGAGTCACATGAACGGATCCAATGCACAGGAAATGTGTACTCTTATTTTGAAATGTGCACAATATTTTTGTATAATTAATAATGATTATAATAATGATCTTATCATTTCCATATATCCACAGCTACGCTGCTGACAAAAAATGTGTCATTTTAGAAACTACAACACATGCCGAGTCAATGTCAAGTCGAACGACTTCCTGTCGTGGCTGTAATAAAAAAACACAGGAAATGCATGTGAGCACAGGAAGGGATTGAACAGTCAGACTGCCACCTACTGACCTGGCAAGTATATTACAGCCGGCAACATTTTTAACACCCAAGAAAAATGTCGACTTAGAAAAGTCATGTGGACATAGAACAAGAGTTTGTATCAGACTAAACTTTGGCCCAATACTTGACTTTGCCCTGTGACCACAAAAGGAACAGAGACAGTCCATAAATAAACATTATAACAATAAATGCTTCGCAAATCATTCATTCACTGTGGGTAGCAGGCCTGCAGGCACATGGTGGACCGACCACACACACACACACACACACACACACACACACACACACACACACACACACACACACACACACACACACACACACACACACACACAGGGGCCCTGTGGTGATACTACTCCAGCATTCTAAATACAAATCAAAGTATTTCAGTTGTGTATTAGTCCCAAATCTCACTCACTGACAAGACGAGCCGGAATGACCCGACCTCCATTTACACATAGGACAAACAGGTTTGACATGTGTGTGGGTGTGTGTGTGTGTGTGTGTGTGTGTGCGCACATCCATTTGACTTGACTGTACCTACTTGAAAATACATCATACGGCCATTACTGTCACAATCATACATAAAACAGTTTTCCATTCATTTTAAGTATTTAAAGGTGCAGTGTGTCAGATTTGGTGACATCTAGAGGTGTGTGTTGTATCCATCACCTCAGCCTCACCCTTCTGAACCTGCATGAGAACCTACTTCGGTCGACTTCAGTTGTTATTGAAACTCAAAAAGATGTTTATTATAGTTCCATTCTGGGCTACTGTAAAAAACATGGCAGCCCCCATTTAGAGGACACGCCCCTCGCGTAAATATACATCAATGGGCTCATTTAAGGAAATGGGGACAAAAATAAAACATTTACGTTTTTATAAATTCATGAAAAAATTATTTTGTAATTATTTTGTAATATTTCTAGTCATTAAAGTTACCAAAATCTTACACAATGCACCTTTAAGCATGAGAAATACAAGCTGCTGCAACATTCAGGTGATGATAAATACATTAACTTTTTTTTTTTAAAGTGGAAAAATTGAACAAAATCTTACACATCGCACCTTTAAGGCTAATGGACAAAGAATACAACTCAGGTGATGCCAAATACATGAACATATCAGTATGAAATGGTTTTGCAATATTTCTAAAAGCAGAAAAAAATGACCGAAATCTTACACACTGCACCTTTAATTTAATGTCAACCCCCCCCCCCCCCCCCCCCCCCCCTTTTTTTTTAATGCCCCCCCCCCCCCCCCCCCCCCCTCTCTCTCTCCCTCTCCCCCTCTTCCCAACTCTGTCTCCCCCACCTTGTCTCCATTGCACTCGGTGACTCGGCCCTTCAGCCGCTCGATCCTGGTCGTCAGCTTCTTCACTTGCTCGTCCAGGAACTTCTTCTCGGCCTGGACCCTGTTGAGGTCCAGCTGGACGTTGGTCCGGTCGCTCTGGTAGTCCTGCAGGACGTCGTGGCTCACGCGCAGCTTGATCTCCTGGAAGCGGTTGCGCTTGTCCTCGCGCTCCTGCTCCTTCTGACGCACCGCCATGAAACCGAACAGCCCCAGGGACACGAGGATGGTGACCGGAAGCAGCACCTGCAGCCTCATGGTTCACTTGTTTGCTCTCCGATTCCACGCACAGGTGAGAGGCGCGCGCAGGTGAAGGTGGTGAGGTGGTGAGGCGGACGGGTGGACGGGTGGATGGGTGGGTGGATGGCGTCGTGTCACGCAGCTTCCATGCGTGGGCCCGTCTCGGAGTGAACTCGTCACTGAGTCTAAATCACACACGGGAGGTGGACTCACCTGCGCGGGCAGGACGCGCAGGTGTGCAGAGGCCTGTGGGCTGAGCTGCGCAGCGACACCCTGTGGTCTGCGGCCATAGCCACGCCCACAGCTCTCTCTCGCTCTCGCTCTCTCTCTCTCTCTCTCTCGCTCTCGCTCTCGCTCTCTCTCTCTCTCTCTCTCTCTCGCTCTCTTTCTCTCGCTCTCTCTCGCTCACTCTCTCTCTCTCACACACACACCCTCAAAAAATAAAAAAGGAATAAAAGACCCACGTGCACGCGCCTCTTCCTGCTCTCACACCTGCAACATCCTGGTCGAAATGAACCCACGTCATCACCTTGATCCAGGCTCCATGTAAATAAGCTGTGTCTGTGTTTGACGTGATTCCACTTTAAAGGTCCAGTGTGTGAAATTAAATATGGAATATTTCCAGTATATAATTACACTCAAATGCTTTAGTTGTCATTCTGTTTGATGATTATATTTTATATAACAGCATAGCAGGAGTGGGTCCTCTGCCCAGATGCCGCCATGTTGTGCCAAACTTTCCCATTAGATGTCATCAAATGCTACAAACTGCACCTTTAAAGACAAGAGTTCAGCCCTCACATGCTCTAATTGTCATTTTTATTGATAATTATATTTTATATAACAGCATCGGGAGTGGGTCCTCTGCACAGATGCTGCCATTTTGTGCCAAACTTCCCCATTAGTTGAAATTCTACAAACTGCACCTTGACAGGTAAGACTAGTAGAGTGACTCTTGAGATTCATTTTTATGTCACTGTAAAAATCCTGTGTGTGTGTGTGTGTGTGTGTGTGTGTGTGTGAGGACAAAGGTGTTTAGCCACGCCCACTCAGCCCGTGGAGCAGGTAGGGCAGGTTACAAGCGCAGTGGGATCAGTCACGCAGAGTCAAAGTCGCAGGTGAGACGAGTCCACGGCTGCCGAGAGCGCGCGCACGCCGGTAATGCTCCACGGGTGATCTCCTCTTCCTCTTCCTCTTCCTCCTCCATAATCGTTATTCGAATCCGCTTCACATCCACCGCGACAACTCCCCACGCGACATGAAGCTCGCCCTCGCCGTCGTGGGCCTGAGCGTGGCCGTGATGACGGCGCTCATCTACGAGGCCCTGCGCCAGGAGATGCACCTGCGCGGCCTGAAAACACGCACCGTGGAGAACACCGAGGCGGTGAAGAGGAGGGAGGAAGTGATCGTGGACGTGAAGAAGAAGATCAAGGAGCTGCAGACGGAGCTGGATGCCACGAACAAGGAGGCGGAGGAGCTGAGGAGCAAGAAGGCGGAGGCCGACAAGTCCACGAAGGAGTACGAGCAGAGTATGGAGACGTGCACTAACGAGAAGGTGAGGACACACACACACACACACACACACGGCATTTATTATATTCCTTGGCCGTTCACCTTAAAGGTCCATAATGTGGGATTAGTAACTCCAAGTGGGCAACTTTCATCTTGCACCCGAACCCCCCCCCCCCCCCCCCCCCCCCTTCATCTCAATTTTACCTATGGAATCCTTGACTTGCCATTAAGACTCAAGGTGTGTCCATCCAGGGCTACTGTAGAGCAAAATGGCCGCCTCCACCGAGAGGAGCGGCTCATTTAAACACAAAGGCCTCGTTCCAGAGTAATGTAAACAATTCACCCCATGATTATATCATATCATTCCATTTGTCCCCATAGAAATGTATGAATCTTACAGACTGGACCTTTAAAGAGTTTAGAATGTGGTGACATCCAGTGGTGATGCAGCTGAATGTCTGCAGCAGACTCCTCTTGTCATCCGAACCCAAACAATGTCGGTATTGTCCACTCAGGGCTCCTGTAACAACATGGTGGTGGAACATCAATCAATCAAAATAATTTATTTACAGTAAGAATAAAAACATAACGTAAATAGAAACATGTGAAATACATGCTTGGTGTTAAGAGCTAGACTGGGTAAAAAAAAAAATTATAAAAAGACATGGCGGTTTCCATGGCGATGACCTGCCCCATCCAACTTCGGCTCCAATTCTAGTGCTATGGAAAAATAATTTCACATCAACTCAACACGCAGGGGCCATGACCCCCCCCCCCCCCCCCCCCCCCCCACCCCGCGGGGCGCCCCCCCCCCCCCCCCCCCCCCCCCCCGCCGCTCTGCCCCCTCCCTCACCTCTGGGGTCGAGGGATATTGGGTTTTTCGTGATGAACAGGTACGCCAACTCTCACATGAAACCGCCCCGGCTGCCCCGCCCATTTCACATCAAC
>JAFBJT010107516.1:0-16045 GCA_016785325.1 Chascanopsetta lugubris | reverse complement strand
TGGATAATCTGGCATGCATCGCTTTGCCAGAGAGCACATAAATAAAGCTCGATCCCGGGTGTGACTCACAGCCGCGTCAGTGTCGAGGGGTCGATGACATTGATTTTCTTCCTCTGTGGAATATTATCAGGCAGTGAAGTTTTACAACTCGTCTCCTGCGATGAAAAGAAAACGCCGCCAGGATTCACGGCTCCGGTTGAATGATGTGTAATCACTCATGGCAAACAGGTGTGTGTTTGCGTTGGCGTCTGCGTGTGAACTTTTCTGACGCCTCATCACTGACGAAAGACGTTTGATAAGAGTGTTTTCGAGCTCTTCGTCATCCGTCGGTACTGTTTTTGTGGACGTGACGGCTCAACAACACCAACGCTCAGCTGGACTCCTTTGGGGAATCGCTTCAGATTTTGTACAAACCTTAACTTGGCCTGAAAGATGAAGTGATTTTATTTCAGCGGTCAAAGGTCAAAGGTTAAGGTCACTAGAGCGTCATAAATGCCTTCACGCGTTTTCTTTACACCCTCTTGAAGAATATCCACGTCCATGTTTGACTCATTCACTGAGACTAACTCATTACTTTTACACGATGCCAGAGCAAATGGATCTAATGAGTTCACCCAAATAGATCTGGACCTTTAAAACACATGTCAAACATGTCCAACGGAAATCACTCCGGGGGGCTGATTCGATTGAAACTGCACTGGTCGGCAGTTTCGACAACTACAAAGTCCTGACATTCCCACAGACCTGCCATTCAAAACAGAGGTGTGTTTGGTGCATTGCTAGAAAATGAAGCTGCAATGGAAGCATCCAATGTGTTTTTTTTGGACACGTGTCTTGTGGTCTCCTCTTTGGTCAGCGAGCAGCCAATTAAAACACATAACGCGTGCAGGATGGTGCTCAGGGCCAGAGGGCTTCAAACACCCGAGGGGGACAAACAGTCTCTGCTCCGCTCTCTCAGCCCTTGATATTCACACAGCGTCGCCCTGTGTTTTTCATGGTGTCACCTCTTGCGTTTGGACAATGCAGAAACTGGTTTGACTTTTAATCTCCGGGGCGGTCCAGGAAGTTTTATGCTAATCAAGTAGGAATAGACTGCGTGTGTGCATACGTGCGTTGATGTGTGTGTGTGTGTGTGTGTGTGTGTGTGTGACTGCTCCCCATTACATGCATGATTTAGAGAGTGTAAACGTTCTGTGTCTCTGTATTCTCCTCATTATGCACGTCAGGGTTTGACAATCAGTCTGCAAGATGAGAGCAGGATTTATCTTCGCCTGTCTGATGGAGGTTTGGGACCTGGGAGGAGGGGTTTTTTTTGGGGGGGGGGGCGCAGTGTAGCCTCACAAACCACATCTCACACCCAGAACGCGTAGACTCAGACTTTTTCCACCGCAGTGAACAGTGAAGCAGAGCACAAGTTCAGCCCGTTGATCTACATCCGCAACTTCATCTATCAAGGGTGTGGCGTGGTAAACATCAGAGATGTGATCCTCTCATTGCTGGTGTGTTGGAAGAGCCGAGAAGAATCCGGAACAAGCCTCAAGTCTGATTGGGGAGATTCTTAGCAAGCAACTGTGAAGGTCCAGTGAGTAAGATTCAGGTCAAACTATTTCATTTCAAAATAGCATGAAGATAATATAAAATAGATATAATGATGTCATCATGGAATGTTTTTTTTTTCCCATTCAGTCCTGTCCATCATTATCGACACCCATCATCAAATGAGTGTCAGTTTGTCGTCCCTTCAACTTCTGGCGATTCTTTGCTCCCGACGTCGTATTGAATCTCTTCTTTTATTTGAATGTTTGGACAGAAATGCAAACTCAAAGATGCGCGGCAGAGATGTATCAGCAGCAACCGTGGTACCAGTCGTCTTGTAACACTTATGGCTTTTAATAATAAATGATCATTTAAGAGAGGAAGGAAGCTGCCCCGTTGAACGCCTAAAGCCACAAATCAGATTAGGGTTGTGAAAGGACAGGGAGCAGCTGTGAGTGAATGTAAAAGTTGTCAAGTTTATTACCGTTCATGCTCATATGCAAAAACAGATGGATATTTCAGCGCCTGACACCGACATTGTGATGCAATAAACGATCCAGAGGTCGTTTGGAGAAATCTACTTTTATGGCCTTAATACTTTTTTTTGATATTCAGAAGCAAAATGATGGACAAAGAGAATTTTCATCACTTTAACTTCTTCCACGCGGAGTGCGACCCTAAGTGGAGGTGCATCCAAACCAGAGTGGCAGCACATGGGGACCTTGACTCGTTCCTGCGCCAAAGACTCATGGTCCACTTAGACTCAGTGAAGCAGCAACAGCATCAAATGAGTTTGATTTTTTTTGGTTTTTTCATTCCAGATGAAATGTATGAAAACGTCAAAAAGTGCTCCATTATAATTCACAACGGGGGGGAAAATTTGTAAAATCCTACACGGCATTTTTTTGGACCTGCTCAAACGGTCTTTATTGATCCATCTCCCATCCCTTTCTGTTTAGTGGAAATGTGTTCCATCTTTTTCGAGGGAACCCTGTTGACAAACAACAAAAACACACCTGAACAAAGCAGCGCGTAAATATTGTGGAGGTGATGTTGTGAAGTTGATGGCGGTCACGGCTCAGGGGGCGGAGTGGGCTGTTCACTCCTCAGAGGGTCGCTGGTTTGATTCCTCGGGTGTGCACCCCAAAGTTTTCTCCGTGAAGAGAAGCGTCGCCCCCCACAACATCTGTTGTTGGCCAGACATGATCGATGTGATCGATGTGACATCAGCGCTGTCCTCCCAGCGCTGTCTCCTCCACCCAGCCCCCAGCAGGTGCGGCGTCTGGGCGGCACTTTTCCACAATAACTTCTCCACCTACAAACGAAGCGTCATGGTGATAGTCGAGTCTTCATCTCAGAGTTTCCTCACATTCCCGCTGCTGCTCTTCCATCTGTGTTCCTCCGTCTTTCCCTTCATGCTCGTCCCGGTTTTTCACCTTTTAAGTGTCTCATAAGTTGAACGTTGTCGTTAAAAAAAAAAAAAAAGCTTTTTCACTTTTCCCAACAACAAACTTTTGCTCCATCCAGAACTATTTTCCCTTCGCCGATCCAAACCTCCATCTCGCCGATCCGTCTGCCGCTAAGCGTTGTGTTTCATGAGACTTCCAGCGAGAGAGTCCTGATTTCAGGTGTCCTGGCTCAAACCACGGAATGATGAGGGACAGCAGAAGAGTGAGAAGCATCTCCGGGACGTGTTTCGCCGAGCTCAGCTGTATTACACAGCTGTCAGTCTGAATCATGCTCATCCCTCCTGGGCAGAGGCACAGCCTCTCGCTGCCTCTTTGAATCCTGCACCGCTTCTTTTTCAATCCACGCCGTCCATTTTTAGCTCCTACAGAAAGAACAACCGAAACCCACACCGTGAAATGTCTCAGGCCGTAATCAGATGATCTCACATTTGCTCCATTGACTCAGTGACTCATATCGATATCAAGTGTCGTTACGAGGAGACTATTGTTACGCGATTTTTTTTTTCTTTTTTCAGATTTTGTTTTGTTTTTGTTCCACTGATCTCTCCCAATTCTTCCTCAAATCTGACACAAGCAGAGGGAGAGAATTGAAATGCATTTTCAGTGGCGCTCAGAGCAAAAGGACTTCCTGAAATTTAATTTGAGAGAAATTAAGCCATCAGTCACAGGACTGAATTCCATATTGGATTTGCTCACAGTTCTACCCACGCAACATTTTTACATTCTAATCTGATTCATGGACCTTTCTGTTCCCTCCAGCTCTGCTCCTGCTCTATGATGTCACCAACAAAGCCTCCTTCGACAACATACAGGTGCGTTTTCGTTCGGCCGGTGTTTCTCGTTTATACCTCTGTGTTCAACCTCTGTGGAATCGCTTTTACTGGGGCAGCGTCAGTGTGTGGTATTTAGCGACCTCCTGTGGTGAGTTGCAATATCGCTGCGCTGCCACTTGCACTCGCTTTTGTCAACGTGTTTCCTGCAGCTGTCAACGGTGCATCGTCTTCTCTTCGATATCTCATGTGTATTCTCTCAGAATCCAAATATCACACTGGGATTTGAAATCATCAATTGAAAATCCCGCCTATTGATTCATTAAAAGCTTTTTCACCACCACATATCTTGTTGCTGAAGGCTGAGCAGCATTTGCTGGGTCCTTCACTGCAGGTGAATGAGTGAGTGGATGATGCAGTTTTGTAGTATGTGTCCATCAATGTCCTGATGGAGCTCATATTCCTTTAAACCAGCGACAGGAGGCCGAGGCAGGGGTTTGTCTCATGTGCTGGGGGAAAGAGAAAAGAAGAAGAAGAGAACAAATAGAAGCAGGGTTCAGGAGATCTCGTTTATGAAAGCGCCGTCGGCTTTTAGTCTTCACTTTTTCTTTCCTTTGGACCTGCGGGACTTTTCATCTCTCCATTCAACTGGCAAACGTCCACCGCCTCTCGTCCGTCTCCTCCTTCTCAACCCCGCTGCCCTCTAAACTTTACGTGGCCCTTTTTCAAATATTGGCAAACGTGGGTGTTTCTTCAGGTCGTTCGAGTTGTTCTTTGTTGATTCTTTTAGTTTGAGAAGTCCGATCGCACTGAGATTTCAGGAGAGGCAAAACCGGCAGGAGTTGTGTCAGAGGCCCTTTTCTTTTTGGTTCGTCTCCAGGGAATTTGGCTCCAGGTGTCATCGCAATATTCAGATACTTCAGAAAGGGCATCGAAGATCAAATAACAACCAAAGGAAATATGAATAGTTCCTCTTCGGAAAGATACAAAGACACCTACTAACAACACGTCTTTGTGTTTATTGACATTTAACACTTTGTACTTTGATATCACTCAATCCTTCAACCTTTGAGCCAGACACTCTGAGACGAGCTCAATACGCAAAGTAAGCGTGTTGTAAAACGATACAGCAGTACACAGGAGTACACGCTAAACGCATATATCCATGGAGCGAGTGAGTATTTACAACATGTTCACGTCCGACAGAGGGCAGGATTGATATGAGCAGTTTAAAGTGAATGTGCACGGTGACAGCTTGATTGATTCCAGGGTCCGAATCCGATGTCTGGTGCTTTTAGTCGAAACTGTTTTTTTGTCCCTTTGGGCCTGAGGGACTGTTTGACTTCTATTCATCTGGCAAACATCCACTGGCCCTCTCTCCCTCCCCCCGTCTTCTCTCTCTCTCTCTCTCGCGGCTGCAGTGTTTTTCCACGCGACTTTGCCTGTTCTCAAATGTTGTTGGTTTCTAAGTGTTCGGGATCGTGTTGGAAATCACGGAGAGAGGTGATTTGTCGAAGCGGACAACCTCTGAGGTCGTGTATCTCCTCTCTCCTCTGCCCAGAGGACGTCACACACCCCCCGTTCCGCTCGGGCTGTGAAAAGTTTCTACTTTTCGATGTTCTCTCCCACAAACAGAGTAGACGATGAGGGACGGAACTGGGAGGAATTAGCTCAAGAAAAGGAAACCATTCACTGTGGAGGACCAGAGGATTCGATTCGCTGAACGGAAACAGATGGAGCAGGACACGCAGCTTCATAAACCGAGGATGAAAGTGAAAGACGCCTGTAAAGAGGCAGCGAGTTGAGGCCATTTATTTTTATTCATCAAATGTGTTTGGGGCAGTCTCCTCCGCGACGCACAACCACAGGCTTATCTCGGCTGCACAGACACACTCTCCGCATTGATTCAGCTCATTAAAGGAAAATCACATTTCAATGCAAAATCGGTGCATTTTTCGGGTCATGTATTTCTGACGCGAGACTGGTAAACGCACGCACTGGTCTGTGGTGGGTTTCTGAGAAAGGGCGAAGGTAGGTTGTACACACACTGCCACCTGTGGACTCGGCGTATGTACTACACAGCCTTCGATTGGGTTTTTGCGTCGACGGCTGGTCGAGGGCGTTTCTGAACATGGCTACTTTTTTGGATGTGGATGAAAACTAATAACACAAAGGAAAATAGTCAATTCAAACAAATGCAGTATTCTTGTATATATACGACAACAGACAAAAATGAGCGGTACCGTGGACGGCGCCACCGTTTCACCACCTGTTTAAGTCAAATCGGACCGAGCCCCGTCAAGTTTCACCCGCCTCCTCCGTCACCGTCCGCCTCGGCCTCACAGCTGTGTGAGGGTCCGGGGGTGGGGGCAGCCGGTGGCCCGGTGCCATCGTACCCGCCGTTTCCCGCTGCGTCCTAAACGTTCCGCGCTCTTCCTCTGCTGCTTTAATTGGTGCCGGTCATCAGATAAAAACGGCTCTTTCAGCACAGCAAAGGGGCTGTTGAGGGAAGGAGAGGATATTCATCAGCAGCCTCTGCGGGAGAAATACCATGCGCCCGTCTGTCCAGAGAGTTCATTAAAGTGGGGAGAGGTGCCCCTTTTGCTGCAGGTGTGAACAGCAGCTCAAAGAGAGAGAGAGGGGGGGATGAGAGTGTGAGGGCAGGAGGAAGGACGAGTAACACACGATCGCTCATCTTCAACGGACGTTTCCTCATGAGATGGTGCAGCGACACACGACTTTTCATCCCGTCTTATCTCGTCGTGGCCCAGCGCTTTGATGCGGCTCTGTTTTTCTGAAGACGCTTTCTCGGACGAAAGCCCGAAGCTCAGCTGATGCGCAGACGCCCGCGTCGTCTCGGCGCTCGAGCTCCCACCACAGGCCGCATGTACATGTACCAAAAGTACGCTGCTATAGAGCTGAAACACCAGACAGTAGAAATGAAATAAAATAAAATAAAGATAACGCAGTGTCCACGTGTGCGCCACTTTTGATGCTATCGCGACACGTGGTTGGGTTTTATTGTCGCGTGTGCGTCGTCCCTCGGGAGCGCCATCTGCCGGCCGGCCCGAGGGCTGCACCTTCGGCTCGCCGTCGTTCGCACGGCCGGGGTTTGTGTCACCCACTCGACACGGGATCCTTTCTGAAATGTCCGAACCATTCAGACAGATGACAAAGCGCGATGACGCGAAAACATCTGGGATAGACTCCGACCCGTCCGTCGCCCGTTCTTTTGGTCCACGGATGTTTGAACATGCAGCAGCAGGAGGAGCGGGGACAGCTGGGGTTTCTCAGAGTTGCTCCACGGTCAGGACTCATGGTGTCATCGTGACCGTCAGTGGAATGAACACCTTAAGTGTTTGTTTTATGTCTGCGGGCAAAACGAGGGGGCACCAAGTTGCAGTTTGGCTGATTACCTTGGAATTTTAATGGAACTATTTGCATCTGATTGGATTTAAAGGACCGTTGCTTGGAATAACAGGTGTTTATTCTGGTTGGGGTTCTCCTCTCATCTCTTCAGTTTCTCCAGAGAAACGTTCAGATGACACAAACATCTCTTTACCAAGTCAGGACGAATTTATCTGATATTTTTTGTTTTTCTAGTCACCCAGAGATAAATGAAGGAAGAATTAACGGGACACCTGATGAGATCGATCTCTCCCTGCCCCACTTCTCCCCCCTCTCTCTCTCTCCCTCTCTCTCTCCCTCTTTCTCTCTCTCCCCCTCTCTCCCTCTCTCTCTCTCTCTCTCCTCCCTTCATTATCTCCACATCCTTCTAACACCACTCTCACATACACTGTGTGTGTGTGTGTGTGTGTGTGTGTGTGTGTGTGTGCGCGCGCGCATGTGTGTGTGTGTGTGTGTGTGTGACAGCCAGGAGACGTGCCTGCGGCAAACTACAGTTGCCTGCCGGCTCAGTGCTGCCCTAACAAGAGCTGATTCATGTTAATGAACTCTAATGGTGATGAATGTGCCTCTGAAGAAGATGAGGAGGAATGAGAGAGGGGATCAGGGGAGGTGTGTGTGCGCGCGCGCATGTGTGTGTGTGTGTGTGTGTGTGACAGCCAGGAGACGTGCCTGCGGCAAACTACAGTTGCCTGCCGGCTCAGTGCTGCCCTAACAAGAGCTGATTCATGTTAATGAACTCTAATGGTGATGAATGCGCCTCTGAAGAAGATGAGGAGGAATGAGAGAGGGGATCAGGGGAGAGATCACTCTCCTCCTCCTCCTCCTCCTCCTCCTCCTCCTCCTCCTCCTCCTCCGCCCTCAGACCTTTCGTATCCTCGGTGTGTCGTCGTCTCCTCAGCGAGGAGACATTTGAGGCGAGCGAAGTCCATTACAGCCGCGCATAATCTGGAGGGGAGAGACTTTCATCGAGGGCAATGGAAGCTCGACCAGCGCACTTCATCTTGCGCTGTGACTGCGGCTGCGTCCGAGCGATCAGCGGCTGCGTCCGAGCGATCAGCGGCTGCGTCCGAGCGATCAGCGGCTGCGTCCGAGCGATCAGCGGCTGCGGTGTGATTGTGTTTTAAGCGGCATGAGGATAAAAGTGTCATTTCTTAAGATCTGCGTCCGGCCGTTGTTACTTCAGCCCGCTCTCTGGGTCTGCGGCTCTGAGAGAGTTATGGTGGGCTCTCATCAGTCCTTTAGTTTACGTGATCCTCTGCAGCAGAAACACAAAAAACCATTAAGCCGGGTGATGAATGTCCTCTGGTGAGACACAGATTAGTCAGGGAGACTCTAGGAGTCCGTCCGGGCCTCGGCTGCAGGTCATTGCTCTGTTAAATAGCAGCCTGGACTCCTTTGCTGTTGATTGTAATCACCCAAACATCCAGTGGTACCGGTCTTAGGGGGGTTAGATGACCTGAAAGATTTCAAAAAAAGAGTGTGTGGGGGGGGGGCAGAGATTGTGTTGGCAAAGTTGGCAAGAGATCGTCATCACTGAGTAACTCAGGTCAGCTGCTCCATCCTTTGCTCTGGTTTGGAATAGTAACACACTGTTTCCTTTGAAACCAAGTCATTCAAAATAGATTTCATTTGACTGAATTCACACCGACATTGTGATGGATTCTTCTCTGGCATGAATGTCTCATGCCTTCGCCAAGTTATGGCTAATATGCCCATTCGCTTTTTGTGTTGACAAACACACAAATAGACACGGGTGGGAACACGACGTCCTTGTCATTGGTTGAAGAGCTGAAACTGCTCAAAGGTAAACTGGCGTCTCGGATTGACTTTCACTGGGTTTTTTACAGTAACTTCCTCCACGTTAATGTAAAACAAAGCATCAGAGCCAGATCAGAAAAATCATTCATAACCAGTTTAAACGCAGAATGAATGTAGATGGAGCTGTATCTTTGACTCGGGGCCAAAGAAAAGTCCCTGACGACATTAGAATCGATCATCTCTCTGACAGAGACCCTGTGTTTCTCTCTGGCTGTGTGGATCGATGGCTCTGACTTGGATTAGATTACTAGATTATGTCATTGATGTGGCCCCGCACCAGTCCTCGGTGGTCAGAGTGAGTACTGTAAAGGTGCAGTTGGCAGAATTTGTCTTGGAAAATAAAGAGGGTAATCCCTCCCATTTATCCCATTGACCCAACTTTGTCTTTTACAAACACCAAATCAACTCTACATTCGATACCTTTGAATGTTTATGACTTCAACCTCCCATTTCTTTGGAGTGTTACCACTTCCTGTTTGGATCGTTTCAAATTAAAGCCCCTGTTTTGCGCAACGTAATCGAGCGGCTACCATTCCTGTCTATGCAAGAGTCATTATTATAAGAATGAAACCGCCGTCGGTGGGCTGTCATTCATCTGCCACAGTTCCCTCCCCCACCCCCCACCCCCACCCCAGAGAACAGGGGTGGGGGGGCATGGACCGGCTTCAAATCGCTGCCTACCACCCAGCTGCTACTTAAATGTCATGGCACCACCACACCAGATGGTGACGAGGGAAACTGTCAGTAAATAATGCAAGGGCATGAATTCAGATACCAGTCATCTATAATTAGTGGAGGCCTTGGCATTTTCGAAGTGACTCGTTTCCCTTTTTTAAATATGAGTCGCGCATAAAGCCACATTTCATGGCTTCTTCACATTTCGCGGGGGCACGTGGCATCCGACAATCCCCTCTCATTACCCCCGTCACTCACACATCGCCTGTGATGTGAACATTATTAGTATGTCAGCTGGATTCCTTCGCTAAATGATAGCCTGTCCCAGACAGGCACGTGCGGCAGCGGCAGCGGCGCCGTGTGCTGAGGCAAAGAGTCGGAGGAAAAGCAATTCACCCGTGTGCTCGGACGGCAACTTTCTGCCCACGTCTCCATTTACCCTCATGTCAGCGGTAAAGTGGCGTAAGGGATGAGGCGCCTCTGTGCGCACAAACACGCAGTCACGCTCCAGGAAGATTAATGAGGTTTGCCCCATAAATCAATTGGGGGTTGTTGTTTGTTTGTTTTTTCGCTGTCCTTGGATTGGTTCAGTTTTCCAAAGGGCAGTGGTGCAGGTAGCACTCTAATGTTTTTTTACTTAACAATACAAATACATGGACGAAGATTTGGTCAAGTCTCCCTTTTTTTTTTTTTAAAGAGAACAGACGGCCGTCTCCTCTCCGGCGCCTCGCTCCTGTGTTACAGAACCCATCGGATCTGCCTGCTGGAGAAAGGTGCTTTTGATGTGGCTCTTTGTTCGTTGCCTCTTTACCTGTGAGGGGGCTGACAAAGGTCAGACACTCGCCTCTCTACTTCTGCAGCATTATATTTCAACATGAACCATTATGATTTTTTTTTAAAGGAAAAAAAAGATAGGCTTTTTTAGAACTAATGTACTTTGAGTGGCCCTTCCATATCTTTTTTCCGTACAAGTGCAGGTTACAAACCAGAGTTTATTTCTGGATAATAAAACAGTGCTAAATCTCACTGTTTTATTATCCAGAAATGAAGCCACAATATACCAGATATGAACATTGGCAGCAAACACCCACGAGTTTTAGAACCAGAACATACACACATTGGATCAATAACACGTGTAAGTCTCAGCTGTCAATCATAATGTTTTAACCCATTATTGTAACATTCAATTATAAATTGAAACCAAACTTGTTCTTACGATCCTTCCAAATCCATTATTTTTCCATCTATTTCTATTTGTGTTGACTGAGATCATGTTGTTCTTCAAAGTAAAGTTTTATCAATCCTTCCCAGAAACACTCTCTCACAAACGTTACGTAAGTGTTTTATCTCCAACAGGCAGGAGTGAAATGAAGAGGCGTCATTATTATTACTTGTTGTTGTTATTCAGGTTTTCTATCACACTAACTCTAACCCCAACTCTAACCCCAACTCTAACCCCAACTCTACCCTAACCCTAACCCCAACTCTAACCCTAACTCTACCCTAACCCTAACCCCAACTCTAACCCCAACTCTAACCCCAACTCTACCCTAACCCTAACCCCAACTCTAACCCCAACTCTACCCTAACCCTAACCCCAACTCTAACCCCAACTCTACCCTAACCCTAACCACACTAACTCTAACCCCAACTCTAACCCCAACTCTAACCCTAACTCTACCCTAACCCTAACCCCAACTCTAACCCTAACCCTAACCCCAACTCTAACCCTAACTCTACCCTAACCCCAACCCTAACCCCAACTCTAACCCTAACCCTAACCCCAACTCTAACCCTAACTCTACCCTAACCCTAACCCCAACTCTAACCCTAACTCTACCCTAACCCCAACCCTAACCCCAACTCTAACCCTAACTCTACCCTAACCCTAACCCCAATCTAACCCTAACTCTACCCTAACCCTAACCCCAACCCTAACTCTACCCCAACTCTAACCCTAACTCTACCCTAACCCCATCACAACCCTAACCCTAGGTCCAGGCATAAAGTCCTCTAGGCTTTTGTTTGACTTAGAAAGAATTTTAATTATACATAATATGCATGAATAGAATGGTAAGTGCCTCCTCTTAAAAAAGTGTAGGTGGTTTTTCTATGAACTTGCAGTGAACCCACAGCAGATATTGAAATATATAACATGTCTAAAAGAGATGAATTTCTGATCACAAGGAGGCAGATAACAAAATGTGTTCACTCGGGATTTGTCATTCTGATGCCCCCTCGAAGCCTCTGCAACAAAAAAATAAATTGTCTTTCCCCGAGAGACCATTGCACAATAATGTGATATTTATACGTTATACTCCACCTCTATATCCAGCTAATGGGCGCTCTGCATTCACACAGATTTAAATAAAAGAGAAGCACATTTAAATCGAGGAATTGAGTTTACCAGGGGCTGGTGACAGATAAGATTGATTGACAGGAAGCCACAGAGCCCCACACCCCCCTCAGACACGCAGAACACATCTGAGCATGTCATGATAATGAGGTGTGTGTGTGTGTGTGTGTGTGTGTCTGCTGAACTATGTAACCTCAGCATCCCGATGCTCCAGAGTTTGATTTCTTTTGAAAATGTTGAAAAGTGGAAAAACACTCTTTGCTTTCTTGTCAGTTGCCTCAGTTGAGATAAAACACCACCATATGTTTTTCATGTACGATGCACTGAAAACCTAATCAATAATTAACTTATTGATTCACATTGCCGTCATTTGTAAACAGAAGTGACTTGGTGCGCCGCCAGGATTACATTTATTACTCCTGACAAATTCTCCATGCTAATGTCATAGCACAGGTGTATTTATAAGATGAACTAATCATCTTCACTTCCCCACATTATTGCACTAAATAAATTAAATATGCAAATAAACTCAATATCTGCATATGTCAGCGTGATGAGTACTGTGACTTAGAACGTCGACTTGACACCCGCCCGCTGACAAATCAGGTGAAATGACCCTTTAAATAGACTTGTCACGCACACGATCCATGTGCCAATGAACTCCACTCGCACGAAAACCATCGAGCCGTATTCGCCGATTCGTCGTTCGAGTTCAGATTTCATGGAGGGCAAAGGAGAAGAGTGACAGTGGCTCCTCCATTCACTCCTGTCTCACTCTAACATTCCCTCTGTCTGCAGCTTTTCAAAGCTCATCCAGCGGTGTCTCACAGCCGCGTCGTCCGCAACACGGCTCCGTCAGCCGCTCTGTCATAAACATAAAGGCCTTTTCTCTCGGCCTGTCGTGACGCTGAAATCAGCTTTCAAGGCTGAAGCGTACAATGTTGAAATAGTTGTTCGCCGATCTCGCTTTGATCAGACAGATTGTTTGTGTGTGCACCTCTCAAATGTGCGCATGGAAGCTGATATAAAAGAAAAAAGGCCAGCGTATGCATTAGAGACCTTTTTTTTTTTTTCTTCCTTTGAATGAATCAAACATAACTTGTTGATTTGCTGTGCACACGCCTGAGAGTGTGAATACAGTCTGCATCTTCTTCTCACGTCAGACGGCGACGGCGTCGCTCCATTTAGCTCAGCTGCCTCGCGGAGCTTAAACTTCCCCTCAGGGGAGAAGCCCTACTTCACCCCCCCTCCCCTCCCCTCCTGTACCCCTCTGGGTTAGCTCAGTCTGATTCTGCCCCACTGTCGGGAGCAGGCAAGCGAGAATAGCATCGTCACCGGTAGCAAGTCTGCTTCGATAAATGTTGGATTGCGTCGGGGGGGAAGATTTCGGAGGAGGAAAGTCATTATCCATCATCATAAACACGTGGATGCTCGCTTTAGTTGTGCGCAAGGGTTATGGAGTGATGTTCAATAACTGCAAGCCAATACCAGGTCAATAGTATTTGGCCTCTCTTTGCCAGGTCAGGTCTCTTTGTTCCACTGATCCATTGTAACTGTCACATGTTATTTACATCCTCATTGGTGCTTTATTCTTTATTTAACTCTGAGCAGGACCAAAACAGACTCAATGATTATTGACCCCGGTGATTGACGCCATGGACTTTGGTTGAACCATGTTCAAATCAATAGAGAAACCATTCAATAGTTGCCCTCCGTGGGTCATTTGAGAGAATGCAGGTGTCGGATTACTTCCGCGCCGGCCGTGCGTTGTGCACACTTGGTCGAGCTTTGCGGTCCACGTCGATTTTGAGTCCCGTCAGAGACCTCATCCCTCGCCGGCGTCCCACCAACGCGCAGTGCTAGTTGCCTGTGCTGCTGCCAAAAGTTGTGCCTTTGCGTTTGTCCTTGGGGAGCCACACAAAGTTGAAATGCGTGCCAGACGTTTACCGACGAAACACTTAATCATCGCTTACCTACGACAGCAGCTGTTACACAGATTTTAAGGACGTGTGCCAACTTATCGCACACAGCCACGGCTGACCTGGCTGCTGTCGTCTCCCGGTGTTGTGCACGGCTTTGTTTATTTGATTTTCTTTTTTTCTCCCCTCTTCTTCTCGGCAACAACAAAAAGAAATCAGATAAAAGGCAACATCAAAAGTACCCTCACATACTTATGCAAGTGACAACTTGTCTCGGCAATGTCACGATGCTGCTGCCAGCATCCGTCTGCCTTTGCTTTTTATCTTCCTCCCTCTCTGATACAGATCCCTCACTCACTCTGTCTGTCTGTCTGTCTGTCTCTCTGCCTCCGTCACTGTCTATCTGTCCGTCTTGCTGCCTTCCGGCTCCCTCTCTGTCTCTGTCTCGTCCTCCATCACATCTGTCTCCGTGCTGTCGTCTCTTACTCCTACAGCCGAGCGGTGAGTGCAAGTCTCAGCTGTATCATCGGCCCCTCGGCTTTAGTGGATTACAGATTGTACTGCATGGGATTTTTAAAGCTCCATAAACGCATACACTGACACCAAGAGCAGAAACTAGAAGAGCCTTCGAAGCATTTCACTTAAAAAACTTTCTCTTTGACCATCGCAGACAAAACAAACAAACGTATCGCTCCCTCTAGTTTCCGACATTACTGGGGGACAAAGATTCCGGAGCGGTGAACAGAGAAATGTATCACCTCCGTCTTCGCTGAACTGCATTATCATTAAGATTAGCTCCCTGAGCGTTTGGCCAAAGTTCTTGGCTGTAGTCGTGAATTAAAGATGAATCCATCCCAGTTCCCCATCCCTGTAACCACTGAGGATATTAGACTTGGATGCCTGCATGGTTGGTGTTAAGGAACAATCAGGGCTTGGATCCAAATGGCAAATGACAGGAGGCAGGCAAACTATTCAGAGAATGTATTGTCCCTAAGAAAAGGCAAAATAAAGATGTAGAAACGAATAAAGAAAACTAGGCGTGGTAGACAACGTGGCAAGGACATGACATGAGCGACGCACTGGCAGCAGACGGAGGGAGAGGGGAGCTTAAGTAGGAGAGAGGGAGCCAGGTGCTGACAATCAGGGAATCAGCACAGGTGCAGACACTCAGGTAAATCAGAGCAGACGCAGGCAAGACAGACAGAGTGCAGACAGACAGGAAACCCAAATCCTCTCACCAAAATAAAACAGGAAGTGCACAGGACACAAGCTAAACCAAAGAGCTGACGATGCATGACAGTGGGCAGAGATGGCTGGAGGATCCCTGGTAGAAAGGTGAAATGTAGCTGAACGACAGCTTTCTAGAATGAAAGGCACAATTTGTCGTGTGTTTGTTTTATTTCCCGCTCAAAGGAATGGAACGTTTTCGAGAAAGCGGCACCCGAACGTAATGAGAAGTTCGAGCAAGCCGCCGCCTCACAGAGAAACGCGTGCATGACTGCAGAAAGGTGAATTATGCATGAAGCAATTAGCCACATCCCAAATGTTGTGTGGCAACAGTTCAGCGCAAACGCGGACGAGCAGATTCAAAACAAGCTGAGCCTGATCTATTTTTTGCAGCCTTCTCAGAATAGCTGAGGATTCAGCGAGGCCTCTCTCCAAACAGTCCTTTTTTCACACTCACCGCTCAACCCACACGAACTCTGGAGTTTATTGCCTTACATTTATGATCTTGAAGCACAATCGTGCACAAAAAAAATAAATAAATAAATAAATACAGCCAATTATCTTGAAAGTGCAAAGCTAGAGGTCAGTGGCGTGCTATTTCACGCTGGAGCTTTCTGGGGATCGTCCTGCTCGTGAAGAGAAACGCACCGAGGTCGGGGCGAATGACCTCCAGGGGCGGAGCTAACGACCGCCGCACACTTCTCATTCCCCTCACGTACGGGACACAAACACTCTCTCGTCCTTTGTTGATGAACGCGGCCGGAGGTTGAAATCCCTTCGCAAGCACAGAGTCATCAAGCGGCATGAATTCAAAAGCGCCGTCGGGGCAGAGGCAGGTCGGCGGCCGGACGTCCGAGGACGAGGAGG
>JAFBJT010107515.1:0-22362 GCA_016785325.1 Chascanopsetta lugubris | reverse complement strand
GTAAAATGTTTTAATGATCTGCACAAAAAATATATTTGAAAATGAGAGTTTTGCTTTGTAGACAATATTAGTTCATTTGAAAAAGTACACACACAGTTCTCATACGCTCAGAATTACAGACAAGTTTAGAGCATCCTATGAGCAGTTTATTTATGTATTATCTATACCATATATATATATATTTTTTTTTTTCAGTAACAATTACTCCAAACACGTTCTTATCAAAAAACTTAAATTGTTGTGAAAATAACATAACTTTATAATCAGCAATGATCAAATGTGCGGCAGGACAATAACTTAACATTCTGCAAAACAATAGAAAAAGATAATCTTATTTGAAAATTTGACGAAATCCAAAATCAAATTAAACTGGAAACAAATGGCGGTCGTTTAGTAAAGTGGGACTTTTATTTTGAAAGGCTAAAAAAGCGAGGGGAGCTGCTGTGAACGGAGGCGACCGGACGCAGCTGTGCTTCTCCGCTTGTAAACATCAAGCATGACAGAATCCCTCACACAGGAAACGGAAGCATTTCAAAATAAAAGCCCATTTTTGCTAGCTTCATGTATAAAAGAGTGCATCTTGTACTGGACTCCAAGGAACAGCCGTGTTGTCCAAGTGTGAAATTCAGTCACATCACACCAAAGTTTTGAAGTCACAGAAAAGGGAACATGACTAATTATTTGTCAGATAGAATTTAGGAAACTCTTTTCCAAACAACCTCCAGTGAAGTCAAACGCCTTCTTTTGTGCTGGCGTGGTTCTTGTGTCCATAATCCTCCCACACCAACGGCCTTCGTGAGATAGTCTATAACTTCAATGGAAGCTCTCTACCTCGGTCAGACCTAAACCTCGGTCGGGCGCGAGCGAAGCCTGCGCAGTGCGATAGTGCGTCTGCTGTCAGATCCTCTTTGACTCTGCTGCGCTCAGATGGAGAACTGAGAACTGAGCAATCACTCTTGACATAGAGGGTTTGCAAATACAATAAGAACTGAGGGGAGAAGCCGGGAAGCTCAGAGATCCAGTAAGACCTTAAGTCAATAAGCCCATTGGACACAGAGGAAGGAGGGTTTGAGGTTGAGGTCCTGTCCTATTTGTAGTCGTTCCTGGAACAGTCTTTACAGGGAGGTGGAGTCTAATTGTTCAAACTCCTTTATTCTATTGTATTGTATTTTTTCGTGTTCTCCCTTTCTGAACAAAAATGTATTGACTGTCATTGAAAACTACAATGCAATATACATACGAGGACGTATTTTGAAAGGGGCAACATATGTTAACATATGTTTGCTTCATTTACTTCAATGTATAAACGTATATTTCAAAATATAAAGAATGCACGCCATAAATCTTAAACCTCTCCACATTACACATTTGAACAAGAATGAGTCGTGTAAAAAAATAAACTGTATATATTATATATATTATAGCAATTATTTGTAAATTCTCAAATGTAGGGCATATTTATAAATATATATTTCAATACATATGACCATATCACACATTTCTATTATAAGATGAAACATTACAATTCCATCGTTAAATTGGTTATAAAATAGAAACAAATAAAAAATCTGATATAAGAAAATAGACAAATGAAGACCTAGAATATGAATGTATTTGTATATAGTTTACAATATATTGACAGCTGCAATAATTTGTATATTCTTCAATTTATAAATTGTATTTAAATACAAATGACTATAGCACAAATGTCTATTATAAAGTGAAACATTGCAATTTTGTAGTTAAATTGGTTAAAAAAAAACAACGAGAGCTAATGTAAAAAGATATGAAACATAAAACAGCTAGAATGGTATCGGCTGAACGGAGGTTGAGGTCCTGTCCCATTTGTAGTCGTTGCTGGAACTGTCTTTATCGGGAGGCAGAGTGACAGTATTGAATTTCCCCTTCATGGGGACTAATAAAGGTAATCTGAATCTGAATCTGAATCTTAATCTTAATCTGCATCTGAATCTTAATCTTAATCTTAATCTGCATCTGAATCTGAATCTGAATCTTAATCTTAATATGCATCTGAATCTGAATCTGAATCTTAATCTTAATCTTAATCTTAATCTGAATCTGAATCTTAATAGCAAATCAAACAATAACAATAACAACAAAAGTGACTCACAGCAATATCTTACCATGAATTCAGAAATGCAAGCTTCTCGTCTTATTTTGAAAAACGCAGTTATGACAACACATTCGCAGCTGTGCTGTGGAATGGGATTCCTTTGAGTGAGTATTTTGGGATGTTTGTAAACATGTATCCAGTAAGGGAGGAATGTTACGGAGCGCGGACCCTCTGCTAGCTGTGTGGACCCTCTGACCTACAGACAGAATCAAACAGTCCTGACTTCAGCACAGAGCCGACGCCCTCTCTCCCGCCTTCCCACAATGGGCCCAAACCAAGTTCATCACAATTCATCATTTGAAATGTGAATGAAGATCATTTGATGTGGGAGGGAGAGTGTTGACGCTCACTGACGAAACAGTTCTGTGGAGTCAGGTGCTGATGGTAAGAAAGTCTGAAATGTGTATTAGTGGGAGCCAGGTACGTATGAGGCAGACGATGCTTGTGATTTCCTTTCTTTTTTTTTTTTGCTTTGGACATTTGATCTTTTTCTTTGAGAGTTTTACATGATCTGTGTTTTATGTGTTTTTGATGTGTGTGTTTTTTTTGGATGTGTTTTTCATGATTTGTCATTTTGAATCCTAACTGTTGTTGTTTCTTTCAAGTCACCGGGGTTACAGAGAAATTCATTTTCCAGTACCCTTCTTCAGCTCATAGACGTTTGTCTTACCTTTGCTTTGGAATGACAACATGCTGCCTTTGTTTCCCCATGGGTTTCATCAAATGTTTATTTTGATTTATTGTATTATGTTTTTAATTTCTAGTGGAGTGACATCATGCTCGTTGGATTCTTTTTTCCACCCTCAAAAATCTCCTCACTGACAGTAAATGTAATAATGAACTGGACATTTCCACCTCGATGGATGCATTCCATTATTTTATATATCATTTGTTGTTTATTAACTTTTATTGAACCATGTGACATCCCATTGTGCTTAATTTTCAAAACTCCTTTACAAAGTTTAACACAAACAAAAGACACTTTGAAATGAATGAATAAATAAATAAAACAATCATAATCATAATAATAATAATAATAATAATAATAATAAATATATAAGTACAGTAAATTCAGAACCATTTCAGATGATCCCTTATTCAATGGACATAATACATATAATTAATATTAATTTATCTAAACCTCTGTTTTGCCAACTGAGCAACCATGTCGCTATATTTAGCGCAAACTCAGACCCGTCTAGTCACTAGCCACAAATCAATCTCGTTAGCTTCATATAAGATGTTAACGTGGCTTTAAATTGACTACAAACACCCAATAGAGCCGGGGAGTCAAACATTAGGTCCGCAGGCCAAGTCCGGCCCACTTCAGGGTCCGGTGGTCCCGCCCACTAGATTTCAAACTGGAACTAAACCGAGTTCCTGCAGGTTTGATAAGACCATTCATCCGCAGATGCCCACCGGGAGTGGCCATCTTGATTCATTATTACACAAGACTGTGACATTGTTTATTTATGTTTGTTTGGTCCACACTCGCTTGATGTCTTTCATTTCATTTGTGTTGCCGTTTTTATTTTTATTTTTTTATGTTTCGAATGATCATTTTCATTTGATTTTCTTTTTCCTTTTTATCATTTTCTTTATCTCTCCCATGTTTTTATTTTTTTTGTTTTTCAACCCTCCCCCCTCCCCTTCCCTTCTCCAACTTCCTCATCCTCCAAACCCCCCCCCCCCCCCCCCCCCAACCCCCGCTGTCCTATCCACCCTCACCAGAGCCCTCCGCCCCCCCTCAAGACATTAAGTGCAGCAGTACCAGCTCCACCACCCTGCTGGTAAGTTGGCACCCCCCGTCCCTGGAGAGTCAGAATGGTCTCCTGGCAGGGTATAGGGTGCGCTACAAGGTGGCGGCGCCATCGGAAGGCGGCGGCGGCGGCGAAGACGACACCGACGAAGCGGCGGACGAGCCGACGGTGCCGGCCGGCGAGCAGCAGATGCTGCTGCAGCGGCTGGAGAAGTGGACTCAGTACCACCTCACAGTTTCCGCCTTCACCGAGGTCGGGCCGGGACCCGAGAGCGAGCCTCTGCTCTGCCGGACCGACGAGGATGGTGAGTGAAGCGCCAGGAGGAACAGGTACCTGCGCTGTTGATGTGAAACTTAAAGGTGCAGTGTGTACCATTAAAAATAAAACCATTCAACAGCGACATCTTCATCGTCACCTAAATGCATTTCCCTTTCATGACCCTTCAATGAGCACATTGCCGATCCATCTGGTTTACGATCCGCCTTTGGGTCGCAGCCCACTGGAAACAGGTTCGTGACCAGTTGGAAGTGGGTCCGCGGCCCACTGAAAATGGGTTCCGACCCCCTGAAAACATATTAGTGACCCATTCAAATGGGTTTGCGATCCACTTTTGGCTTGCAACCCACTGTAAACATGTTCGTGACCCATTAAGAATGGATCTGCAACCCGCTGAATGCAGGTTCGCGACCCACTGAAAACAGGTCTGTGACCCAGGTCCACGGGACGCGCGTAGAATTGGTTCTGGGTCGCAAACCGCTGAAAACGGGCCAGCCATCCACTGACAGCGGGTTTGCCATCCACTTTTGGGTCACAACCCACCAGCTGAGACTCGCTGCTTTATGAGACACAAAAAACTCCAATCAAAGCCCAAACGAGAATTCCTCCCAACTTCTTTTTCATCGACAGTTCCAGGGGCTCCTCCGAGGCGGGTGGAGGTGGAGGTCTTGAACTCCACCGCAGTGAAGGTGATGTGGCGCTCGCTGACCCCGGGCAAACAGCACGGTCAGATCCGTGGTTACCAGGTCCACTACGTCCGGGTAGAAAATGGCGAGTCCAGGGGGCTGCCCCTCATCAAGGATGTCATGTTGGCCGACGCCCAGGTAATAACACGTCACAGCTTCCTTTAAAAAAAAAAAAAAAAAAAAAAAAAAAAAAAAAATATATATATATATATATATATATATATATATATATTTCTAAAAAAAAAAAATTGCAAATATGCAGGAATACATTCAATCAACGCTGTTTCGGGAGAGGCAGATTGGCTGCGCTACCGTCTTGGATTTCATTTAGTTTACAGCTATAATTTCTTTTCCCTTCAGCTCACAACAAAAACAACCCTTATCAAACCGTCACTCATCTTGTTTTCCCTTTTCATTGGGAATGTGCAGACCCGGCGTTATGGCAACATCTATCATGACATTTCTGATTGTGTGCTTGTGTCGAAGGCATAAGACTACAAATGGAAAAAAAAAAAAAAATAAGATGCTGATTACAGTGTTTGGTGCCCAGGACATTTCTCCATGAAAGCAGCTTCTTTCCTGGAATTGTTATTTAGCTTTTATTTATTTATATTTTATTTTTTTGCAAAGGTAACAGAAGTGACTGCACAGGAGTGTTGTGGAGGAACAAGTGGAACCTGTTGTACAATCATTAGATCATAGCTTTGAAGCATTATAGAGAAGACTATTTATTAAAATGTAAGTAGTGTTGGATTCATTCATGTCCTGTGTGCAAGTAAAACAGGCTTTCTGGACAAACCCCCTCTATCAGGGTGGGCAATTATTTTTCCAGGGGGCTAAACAAACTTTATCATTCAATGAAATTATTGAAAAGTTTGTATTGGCTATTTATTCATGTATTATCTATATCATCTTTATTTCAGCAACAATGACTCCAAACACCATCTTATCAAGAGACACAAATGGGAAATGTGACAACAACATAACGTTATAATCAGTAATGATCAATAATGTGTGTCAGGAAAATGATTGAACATTATGCACAAAAAAAAGAAAGAAAAATACTAGTTTTGTTTTCACCCGTTCATTTGAAAAGATACAGTTCCCTTGTGCGCAGACAGACAGTAAAACACTGACTTCACAAGCACATTGAACAGGGAATGAATGAGCTTGGTTTTCTAAAGTAGGACTTTTATTTTGAATTCTGAGAAAGCGAAGGGGAAGCTGTGAGCGGAGGTTCACCGGTGCAGCCGCGCCTCCTAACATGGAAACATCAAGCACGGCAGAACCAAACTCACAGGAAACAGAAGCATTAGGAAATATCGTTGTTTGTGTATAAAAGTGCAGCTCGTCGCCACACGTGAAATGTAAAAACGCTTCATGACGTTACACTTTTGCAGCCATGTCGAGTCGACTGTCCGTTAAAAAGAATGCAAAGTTACATTCAGGAGGACGATTCATTCACTTCTGCTCAGTGAAAGTAAAACAGGTTTTCTGGCCAAATGCCGCCGGCGACATATTTCACGATTCTGACATTTAGCTGATCCACAGATTACGGCCTCGTAAATTATTTTAGTTGCTTAATTACGAGATGCAAGAAGTCAACTTAATATAATTTGATTTGCTGATCTATGAATACATCTGAAGCTGCTGCAGCCCCCAACACCCCGTCTTTCTCTTGACCTTTGACCCCACAAAACCAGCGACCTAATCTTGATGGCCCCCGTGCCTCCTCCGATACATTGCCTCTCTCGCTCGCTCTCTCTCCCCCTCTCTCGCTCTCTCTCTCACACAATCCTATTTTTTCTTCTTCCTCCTCTCACCGCTTACTCTCCTGCTTTGTCGGGGCGGGGGGGTTAAGTGGGAAATGGACGATACGGCCGAATACGTGAGTATGACGTTTCCCGTCTGAGTGCTTCCTGTAGCTGAAGAAGGTGTAAACAGTGGCTACTGCATCAACCTGGTTGTGCACAACGGGCTTCGGACATCCCATAATGTCTTTTATTTGATGAGGTTCAACCTCCTCCAACCTCCACTCTCCGTCGAGGACCAGAAGTTACATTAACTGTGCAGCTTCTGCAAAATGGAGGCTGATGCAATATCCACTGTGTGTCTGGAATGCTCCTCCGACCTGTTTGTGCTGCTGTGCTGTGATCTGGTGCTGTGCTGTGATCTGGTGCTGTGCTGTGATCTGGTGCTGTGCTGTGATCTGGTGCTGTGCTGTGATCTGGTGCTGTGCTGTGATCTGGTGCTCGTTCGTGTGTTCGTCGTTGTGTTTTCCCTGAGTTTTGTAACGTTAAAGGTGCAGTGTGTAAGATTTAGGTCATTTTTTGTCACCTCTAAAAATATTACAAAACAATTACATTCTGATATTTTCATGAATTTTTAATCACCTAAATGTGTTTAACCTTTAGCATTAAAGTAGCCCTTTTTTGCATATTTACATGAGTGGGTCCTCTCTACGGGGGCGGCCATGTTTTTACAGCAGCCCAGAGTGGAAACATCCTTTGAGTTTTAATGACAACTGAAGTCGACCACAGCTTCTCCCGCATGTTCAGAAGGGTGAGGGTGAGGTGACGGATACAATGTGCGACTTCGCCTCTCGATGTCACCAAATCCTACACACTGCACCTTTAATGTATGTTTTTCTTTCATTGCCTCCATCACATCTGCAGTTTGTGCCCCGGCATTGAACTCGATTCGAAACCGCGTTCCCACATCGGCGTTACGTGAACACCATCTCAAGTGCAAGACAGTACTTATACCTCATTTACCTTTATCGAGCCGGCCGTCACTCTGCCTGTTCAAAACCTCATTCTGCATTCGGCTCCTTCTGAAAGATTCATTAGAATTGATCGGGAGCGGCTCTTTGAAGAGGACTCCAGGAAACTTAATGGCCGAGGTTAAAAACTAGCAGCAAATAGCCCAGGATGTATTCAGCTCGCATTAATCACAAAGTTAAGTCGTTCATTTGAATATTGCTAAAGGAATGAGAAGGAAGGGGGAGAGGGCAACGGGGGGCGGGGCTTTTCCATTTCCATTTATAATGCGTCTCCTCCACCGACGACTCAGGATCTAGCGAATGTAATGGTCGGCCATTACGCAGCGGAAATGCATGTCATTAAGAAACGGGAGCAGGAGATGGAGTGGAGTGACATCATCAAAGATTCAAAGACACATTTTTGACATTTCCCCGTTTCCCTCTCTGTCAACAGGAGATGGTCATCGGAGGACTGAAGCCAGACACCACTTACTCCATCACGGTGGCGGCGTACACCACCAAAGGTGATGGAGCCCGGAGTAAGCCCAAACTCGTGGTGACCAAGGGGGCAGGTCAGTTCCAAAAAATAATGCATTTATCTTTCCATTACTTTTCCATGTTTTTGTTTTGTTTTGTTTTGGGGGGGGGCAGCTCAGCTCTGATCCCTCCCACACAACTGGCAGGTGTGTTTTATTTTATTTTTATTTTTTTTATATATATAATTCATTTCTTTCCATTCCTTTTTCTATGGATTTTCTTTCTAGTATTTTCTATTTTTGGGGGGAGAGGAAGCGGGGCAGCTCTGATCCCTCCCTCACGAGTGGCAGGTGTGTGTGTGTGTGTGTGTGTGTGTGTGTGTGTGTGTGTGTGTGTGTGGTACAGGTCTGGGGGAGTGTGACACTGCCAAAGGGGCTTGGAGTGAGGGCTGTCACTCTTCCTGTCATGGCCGCCTGACCCATGTGCCAGTCTCCAGCTCAGTCTGTCCCTCAGTTCTTTTTTGTTATCATTGAAGTGTTACGAGAGGCTTTGTGGTATGGGGTGGGGGGGTGGGGTGGGGGGGGGGTCAATGAGGGGGTGGGGGTGTTGGCAGCCATTTTCCGGGATGAAGGGTTTTTTTGTTCAGTGTTGTCGACATGGCCGTGTGAACAGCAGGGTTCCCTCTTGTTGGGTTGATGGCTTTTCTGAAATGCCATGGAATTTCATTAGTCCCACTTCTGGCTTTGGACAAAGGAGTATTTGTATATTTTTTGTATGACTTTTTTTGTTTCTTTGTCAGAATAAATATTTAATGCAAACATAAACTATAAGCTAATATTTCAGTTCTGGGATTTATGGTAAATAAATATGTACATGGACCAACGTCAAATTGATTTATAATTTCACTACATTATTATGATCTGCCTTTTGAATATTAACTTTCAATCATGGTTGATGTACAAACATATACCGAATAGGACCATATTTTGACATACCGTTTAAAGGTGCAGTGTGTATGATTTTCGGTCCATTTTTGACACTTTAGGATTACAAAACAATTATACACTGATATTTGTACAAAATGTAATCACCTCAATGTTTGTCTTGCTTGCTTGGGGGCCGCCATGTTTTTACAACTGCCCAGAGTGGACTTACTGAACAACAACAAAGTCTACCGTAGGTTCTCCTTCATGCTCAGGAGGGTGAGGTGATTGATACAACACCCAACTTTACCTCCAGAGGACACCAGATCTTACACACTGCACCTTTAAATCGCATAAAGTCACATAACTTATGCAACAGTATAATCGTATATCTTCCAGTATAGAGACAGCTGCCGAAAAAGAAACTGAATGACATTTAAAAAAGACACATTGAGACATTCCAACAAGTCTGCAGTAGTTTGTTGACATGTCAAGAATCTATCGCAGGATTTTCACAATAATATAAGTTCAAAAACTTTGTATAAGTTGGAGCCACACATTTATTCTTGTAATAGTTTGCTGAATGGCAGCTCGATTTGAAAAGCGTCTCTTCATGATTCATACTTTTCAGACAAAGTATTTGAGAGGGCCCAAAGGAGACTTTGTCGACAATAGATTAGAATGTTTGTGTCTGAAACTCTTATTCTGCCATATGAGTAGTTTATTTTATCTATTTTTCTTTTACCAGCAAGGCTAAAAGGAGCAGGAATCAATGAGCATAATTTATCCTCCTTTCTTGCTCAGGTTCAAGTGGAATATATTTTATTTCATAAAGTTTTTGCAGAAGTTACCAATCAAAAGGAAAAAAAACAAATCACAAAGCAACACGAAACACAACTAGAAGGCTATTGTATCCCATGACCTTCAGTGAGAAACTTTAATAAACGGTGACATCATCACATACAACAGATCAAAGGAGAGACGAGAAACTGACCTTTGAGAACAGGAAGTGAGTTCCTGGTTGGAGTTCCAGCTTTGCAGGTGTGAATGAAAGAGTGTTGGTTGGTGTATGTTTATGTGTCGGCGCTGTCGGATGCTAGAACACTCTCTTTACACTTTGCAAAATCCTTTCCCGTGCCGGATCGGACCCAGGGGCCGTATGTTTGACGGCCCCTTGGTTTTAAAGCGTAGACAGAATATGAGGATGGACGTAGCGTCCTTGGCGTCACCCGTTGGTTTCTGCAGAGTGCATTTAAGGCAAATTGTGGGCGAGTCCCTCGTCGCCATCTTGCCAAATCCTAACTCCTCCTGCTTCCCAGTTCATTCAAAAACGGGGCAAAGGGGCGGAGCTGTGAGTCGGCTCATGGTGCCATCGAATCCCCCGCGGGTCGTACTGTCCGTCACGAGGCCACAGCCTCAAAGATGTGTCATTTCAAACGTCGTTGAAATAGGAAAACTGAGTTCGAATTAAATACAGTTGTCACGGTAACACGCGCGACTGATTGAGACCAAATCCGAAGTTTGTACCAAACGTGTTTCATTCACCTCTGAAGTTGAACATCTTAACATGGGTGTCTATGGGGATTTGCACCCTTTTGCAGTCAGCCCCCAGTGGCCACTCTGTGAACTGCAAGGATTTGTCCAGACTCCCATCAGCCCACTTCACAGCGCCTCCTTTGATCTCCCCCCACCTATAAACGTGGAGCGAGAGGCGCACATTTTGAAAACAGTGTGAGCGCTTATTGGGATGCAGACGACAGCCTCAATTCCCTCGCTGCATGTTAAGTCATTTCCTGATCATTATTCTGATCCTGCAGGAAAACATCAGCGTAATGCTCTCTCTCTCTCTCTCTCTCTCTCTCTCTCTCTCCCTCTCTCTCTCTCAGTCACTTCCTTAGTTGCTCTTGCCTCCCTGAAGGAGCACATGGAATCTGTTTGTCAGATCTGACCTCACAAACGTCTGACTCTCCCCCTCCATCACTGTGAGATTCAGAGGGGCAGCCAGTGCTGCACAGCGGCTCTGGAAGTCCTCGGGAGGACATGAATACCATATATGGGCATTGCACTAGGATTGAAAAGGGTCATTTCAAAGTCCTTATGTCTTTTCACCTATGCACTGATTGTCACATCAACCTGCAGCAGTGAGGAAGCAAATGCAATATATACTTCAGTTGTTGTTAAAACTCAATACATATTTAGTATGTCCATTCTGAGCTACAGTCCAAATATGGGGGCCCCCATAGAGAGGACCCCTTCCTCATGTAAATCTACATATATATATATATACACCAAGGGGCAACCTCCGGTGCAGAGGGATGAAGCACAACAGGAAGTGAAAAAAGTGTTCACAGGATGTTGTTTTTGAATGAACTGGGAACCAGGAGAAGTTAGGATTCCGCAAGATGGCCGACTTGCCCACAATTTGCCACACAACCAACAACAGACGCTACATCCAGCTTTATATAGTCTTTGATACACACACACACACACACACACACACACACACACACACACACACACAGAGTAATGTATGTATTTGTATGCAGAGGAGAGGGAGGAGATGAAAATGTATTTTGATTGTCCCGTTCTCAATCAGGCTGAGTGTCAACAGGAGGCTGTTAATACTGAGCCCTGATAGGAAGCGTGCTGGGAGGCCCACAAGGAGGGATTGAAGCGGGATCGACCCTGTGATGACATACAGAGAGAGGGAGGGGGTGGAGGGCGGGGGGCTGAGGAGAGAGGGGGCTGGGCACAAAGGAAGAAAGTGGAGGGACGGGGAACGAGAGAGGGGGAGAGGAATGAACACTGAGAATAGGAGGACAGGGGACAATGAAGGTGTCCAAGATCCCAGAATCACTCCTGAACACACACACACACACACACACACACACACACACACACACACACACACACACACACACAGCCTCACGATTACCCTCTCTGCCTCCTCATATCCCTGTTGGTCCCTCTCAGCAGCAGATTGCTCCTTGTCCTTTGTAGCCTTCATCATCCCTCATTCATGCATTCATTCTTCACTGCCTCTCACATAAATACTACCCCCCTCACACAACACACACACACACAGACACACACACACACACACACACACACACACAGGCACATGCAAATGGACCTCATGCAGACATGTGTTGCACTTAGAGTCAGAAATAGACTGACTGTGTTCTGCACAGCGTTATGACCACTGACGTGTTTCCTTTGTAATTATCAAACACAAAAACTGACTCACGCCCCCCCCCCCCCCCCCCCCCCCCCCACACACACACACACACACACACACCTCCCATCCATCCATCCATCCCCCCACTGCTTTCCATTACCGGCAACGGCTCAGCCGACTGACCGCCATCTACTTAGCCCCGCCCCCTCCATCTTCCCCCAGCTACAGGTATGAGACAGAGGCATTAGCAAATAGGAAATGGACAATATGAGCAGAGGGAGGAGATTACTTTGTGTGTTGGCGTTGAACATTAGGACTGGACTGTATATGTGGGCACTGCAAGACAACTTGCACAACAATGCTATTCCAGAGAGAGAGAGAGAGAGAGAGAGAGAGAGAGAGAGAGAGAGAGAGAGCAATGTTTGCTTCTCCAAATTACTTTAAGTCTATACTGGGCATGGAGCCAGACGGCTCCGCATGCAGCCGGAATAGTGATGTAGGTGCTGGCAGCAAAGCATGCAGCACTATAGCACCTATACACACACACACACACACACACACACACACACACGAGCATAAACATGTCTGTCGGTGCTGTGCAGCAGACGGCGCTGTGAGGAACAGACCGGCTCACATGTCTTTGATGCATATGAATGAAAAAGGCCGATGCAGCCACAGCTGTTTGGGAGAGTGGTCACAGAGTCACACCAATCCAACGGAGTGGGGTTGTACCACGGACCCTGACTTCGCCCGTCGGTTCCTGAAGAATGCGTCTGAAGCAATTTGTGGGCGGGTCCCTTGTCGCCATCTTGCCATATCCAAGCTCCTCCCACTTTGTGGTTGATTCAAAGAGCAGGTGTCGAGGCGGAGTACAGGCAGAGATGCGGGTGGGCCCACGCTTCCGTCGGGACGCACCGGGTCGGCCCAGCTGTCGGTCAAGTGGACACGCCCTTAATTATCTGCACATTCAAACGTCGAAAGAATACAAATGAGCGAGTTAGAAAAAATGTGGCCGCCCCTCAGAGTTGTCATGGTAACACGTTACTGATTAAGACCAAAACTGAAGTTTGCACCAGACGTGGTGTCGGGGACAAATCAGACTTAAAGGTGCAGTGTGTACGATTGTGGTCAATTTTCGTCACTTCCATCTGTGGAAAGAGAATAAGAAAATAATTAGATGGAGACTATTACAAATGTATTAACGCCCAACTGTATGACACAAAATGAGCCCTTTAATATATAGTGACACCAGGAGCATGTCAGTAGCTCACAGTAGCCCTGAGTGGACCATCTAAACATCTTTGAGTTTCAGTGACCACTGAAGTCCACCATTGGTTCTCCTGCATGTTCAGAAGGGTGAGGGTGAGGTGATGGATACAACACGTAACTACACCACTAGGTGTCACCAAACCTTACACACTGTATGGCGTTTGATGTGGAAGGATAAAAGGAAGACATATCCGACCATGGCTGTGTCCCGGACTGCTCTCTCCATATCCGCCGTCACACTGGTGGGACCATAAAGGAAAGGTTAAGAGGAAGTGTGTGTGTGTGTGTGTGTGTGTGTGTGTGTCGTCCATTAGAGGCTCCAGAAACTGGGCCATTCTGAAGAATGGCGGTCTGACCCCGAGGTCCCATCGTCCGTCTTCCAGCAGGGGATGACTCCAGCCGCTGAACGAGGCTCTGTTTCACTTTCAGTGATGCTTTGCAAGGACCTAAAGGATGACCGGTGGAGCTCGCCTTTACCACACAGTGGTGCTGGTCACGGTGATCACTCATGGAGGGGCCCTGTGGATCTGCCACATATTCAGAGGACACAAAATGACTCATCGCATGACAGATGTGGTGAAACTACTTGGGACACCAAGCTAAGAATGGAGCTTAGGAGTCAGTCAGTGCGCCCGTTGACGTGATCGGAGAAATCAGATAACTGGGACGAATCAGATGTCTGGGTTCACACGAGCCCCTTTAGTCATCAGATTGATTGGAGGACGTCCGTGCGCAGTGACGTAAGACTCAGACTTCCTGTTGTTCTCCAAACATCCGCTCGTGTCTTGTTGAACGGAGCTGCGCTGTGGTGGAGGGGCCGACCCCCGGCTCTGTGTGGGTTCCACCTCTTTGAATGAACCGGTAACCAGGAGGGGATAGGGTTCTGCAAGATGGCGCCAAGGGATTCGCCCACAATGTGCCACAAAACCACTCCAGCGACATCACGGACGCTATGTCCATCTTTATTTACAGTCGGTGTTTTCAACAGTCGACTTCATGATGTCAGTTTAAAGTGACACAGCAGTTTTTGTCATTGAATGGAATTTAAATCCTTTTAAATGTACATTTTTTCAAATCAATGCATTTCTCTCTTTCTGTATCCACACAGTGCCCGGCGCCCCCTATCTGTCCGTGGCCCAGGACTCGGAGACATCAGCGGTCGCCCGCTGGGACCCTCCGGACATAACCAACGGCATGGACCTGCAGGGTTACCGCCTCCAGTTCGGTCGCAAAGACGTCTCCCCCTTGGCCACACTGGAATTCGCCCCCCAAGAACGACAGTACTCCGTGGGCAACATCCACCAGGGCACCACCTACCTCTTTAAAATCTCCGCCAAGAGCCGGGGTGGAGCGGGGGAGGAGGCCGTGGTGGAACTGAGCGTGCCCGAGAACCTGCCGGGCGGATACCCTCAAATGAACGAGGGCTCCAACGCGACCTGCTGCTCTGTGCAGGTGTCCTGGGCTCCGCCGGTGCTGGCGGAGCGGAACGGGGTCATCACGGAGTACACGCTGGCCTTTAAAGAGGCGGGCGCCAAGGGGGCGCCGCAGGAGCTGCGCCTGCCGCCGTACCTGTCCAGCTACGCGCTCAACAATCTCAAACCCGACTCGGCGTACGATGTGAAAATGCGTGCGCACACCAGTGTAGGTCCGGGGCCCTACAGCCCTCCTATCCAGTATCGGACGGTGGCCTTTGACCCAGCAGGTAGGGCTTTGCCTGCTTCGTTCCCACGGGGTTGGAAATCTGGCTAAATCCGGATGGACACAAAAAATACAAAAATTGACCCCACCCCCCCTTCTTCACTATTTAAAGGGAAACTCACCTCACTAACCCAATTAAGGTAAACATGTGAGTCAGTAAGTTATAGTCAGCCATTTTGAGAGAGTTCCAAGGTAAGTGCCCTTTGATCACCTGTCAGTCATACTCACCTGGCTAATGTCATCTCACATCCCCAGTTTCCAAACAAGGTAGGAGCTCAGTCGAACCTCAGTCACTCCGAAAGTTTGGTTTGAAGATGACAGAGCAGATTTATTTTATTTTGGCTCCACCGCCACCCCCTCCCCTTCCCTGACCCCCTCTTTAAAAGGTCAGTTTGTGGCATGACATCCCCCCCAGGTTGCACTGCTGTTGGCATGCTGTGTCTCGGGTCTGTCCGTGCCCACTTGGCAGCTCGTTGGTAGTATCAACCTAGACTCGGTAGAGTCCATAAAGGTCATGGGGTCGCAGATATTGGTTGGCACTATCCACGGAAGCTAGCCAGTGGGCACACTTTGTTCTCCATGAGTCTTCTGTGCTGTGTGTCTTAACCAATGCCCTTCTCACAGCCAATCACAGCTCACCATTTTGACTCACTCTCCAACCCAAAGGAACGTTCCAGAGACAGTTTTGTTTTTTTGTTTTTTTTCATAGGTTATTGATTTTTTTTCTTCTTCTCACTGAACACTCTTTCTTTTTGTATCTTCTTTCTTGCATCTTTCTAATCAACAGATGTTCCCAAAAACTTCACCGTGAAGTGGGCCACTAAGACCACGGTGGTCCTGGCATGGAAGTTCTCTGAAAGCAAGTCACCGTACAAATGCACGGTAAGTTCATCTCCTCATGGACGATAAATACAATCGAAGTCAGTGTCTGTTTAAAGGTGCAGTGTCTAAGATTTGGTAACATCTAGAGGTGAAGTTACATGTCGTGTCCATCACCCTCACCCTTCTGAACATGCAGGAGAACCTGTGGTCGACTTCAGTTGTCATTAAAACTCGAAAGATGTTCAGTGCGTCCACTTTTACTACTGTGAAAACATGGCCGCCCCCACAGAGAGGACTCGCTCCTCGTGTAAATATACATAAGTGGCCTCATTTAAGGGTAGCGGGGGGAAAAAGAAAACATTCAGATGCTCATTAATTCATGAAAATGTCAGTATGTAACTGTTTTGTAAGATTTGTGACAAGAATGACAGAAATCTTTAACAGTAAAAAACACGAGCATGTGCAGAACATACAGAGGATTTGAAATCGCAACTCTCTCCACCCACGTTGCCTCCATAGAGCATTAAGAGAAAATAGAATACAAATATAAAAACAAAGTTACTAAAGCGCATGCAAAATTAAGCTGAACTCAAATGATCCGAATTAAATGTGAACGATAAAAAGAGAAATGGATCAATTACAGGACATGAGGCACATAACAGATCAGGGAATTGAGGGGAATGACCTGGGAGACGATAAACAGAATAATGTAAAAATCTAAATATATATTCATATCATGCAAATATGATGAGCTTATTTGCAGGTTAAAGTGGTCGTGCAGTTAAAATGTTCTTTTCCAAACATTTCAAACTGTGTAATTGTGATCATCTTTTAAACTCGAGTGAATTTCACATTCCCCTTTTTATGTGTCGCCATCTCTTCAGTGTGTTTTACTTTTTTCACGTCTGCTCGTGCATATACAATATTTGTAACTTTGATAAATGATCATCGAGTGTGGAGACAGTCATTTTACTTTTCTACTATTCTACACTAGATTGAATACAACCGTCAGAAGATGGACGTGGATGCGAGGCAGCTGAGGGTCTTCGTCACCGGACTGAGGCACAACACCACCTACGAGTTCCGGGTGACCTGCCAGGACAGTAAGGACGGGGGGCCGAGGCACCGCGTGGTGGCCAGGACCGCTCCCCTCGTCCTGGTGAAGAAACCCAAGCTGGACATCTACGCCGAGCCCGACAACATGCTCACCATGTCCTTCCCACACTTTGACAGCCACGACTTCAAGTGAGTATTGCACCAGCGTGGGTAAGGAACAAACTCTGTGACATCGAGGCCTGTTGTTCTCATTCCATGAAACGACTGACAACATAACGTGGGCTATTTATTTATGGATTATCGATATCGTCTTTATTTTCAGTAAGAATGACTCCAAACACCATCTTATCAAGAAACTGGATGTGAAAGCAACATAACTTTATATCAATAATCCTCAAATCTGTGTCAGGAAAATAATGGAACAAAAGAAAATGTAAATATATTCTAAAATGAGAGAGTTTTGTCAGTTAATTTGAATCATTACAAACTTTTTCCACTATGTTCAGAAATCCAGATATTACCTCAAAAATAAAATTGGAATGGAAACGAATGGGGGTGGTTTTCTAAATCCATTTAAACTAACTTTTATTTTGAAGGCTGATAAAGTGCACTGACAGCGTTCAAATCTCTGCCCACTCCGCCTGCACCACAAAGCTGCTGCGGTCATGTCGATTTCAGGCATGACAGAACCACACACGCACAGAAATGGAAGCATTTCAAAGTAAAAGCATATTTTGCCAAATTGGACTGGAAACAAACGGGGGTGGTTTTCTAAAGTAGGACTTTTATTTTGAAAAACTCAACTGTCTGTGATGTGTTGAAATCGGATATCGGCTCTTTTGTGAGACAGTCGGATTGTTGCCAGACCTCGTGTATGTAGAGTCGTGTACAGAGATCTTATGCTAATGAGGCTCTGGTTCCCACGTGGGCGGACCCTCCCCTGACAGCATGACAGTGCACATTTCAGCACCCTGCTCTGAAATAGTTGTACTCCTTACAGCAAACATAAACAAGGCCTCACATGCCCAATTACACTTAACACACTCCCTACATGGCTCTGGCAGCAGCAGCAGCGGCGGCAGCAGCAGCAGCGGCAGCAGCATTAACCCTGCTCAGGTCTCATTTTCAAATCCACTCCCTCTTAGACGCAGCCAAGTGAAACCCATCGTCGTCTGTAAACCTTCCCATACGGCCAATTAGTTCCACCATCCAATCCAACCTCACTCTGTCACACTGGACCTGTTTGAGGAGTCAAACTCACTCTCCTGTTCTCCGGCACTCAGCAAAATGTGTATTCATACAATTTATACATATATATATATATATTAGGGACCAGTATCTGGCAAAAGAATGATGCTAAGACATTTAGTATTTATCAGGGGCAAGTATCTGGCGGAAACAATACCGATCCCTTTTGTCAGTATTGTATTATGTCAATTGTCGGCCCTGTGATCAATCTTAAAGTATGCACAGTATCATGCGGTAGACAGCGATTGACTTTTTGTGTTTTTGTATTTCCAGGAACTTCTATGTTGTGGTGGTCCCGCTGAAGAGGACCCCAGGGACGGTGAAGAACCTGAACAGCCCTGACGAAATGGACATCGACGAGGTAGGACCTTTAAAACACGATGGCCGAGGCTTTAAATCTCACACCGAGGAGCCGAGGAGATGTTTCTGGGAGTCGCGCTGACAGATGGGCGCTAGGATCCTCCTCAGAGGAGCCACTTTCAAAGCCTAATCACCACTTCAACTCGTCCACCTTCTCTTTGGCTGGCACTACTTTGTACTTTCAAAGAGGGAACCCTGATGTTTGTGAGACCGTCATACGCGCCATGTTCACTCTGGTTGAAACCACATCTCCGGTTTGCTAATTATGCATCAGAGAGAATTACCACATAGCTCTGTCCCGCTCGTCCCCCAGCTCAGGGTCACCTTGAGCACCACAGCAGCAGCAGCAGCAGCAGCAGCAGCAGCAGCAGCAGACGTCCCTATTGGATTTGGGATTACACACATTCACTCTGCCTCTGTCTGCGCGTTGAAATGTAATGAGGGATTGAGTGTGTGGGTGTTGTGGGGGCTCGGTTACATGGATCTATACTAAAGAGTTAAGCAGCGATGGCCGTGACCGGCCTCGTGCTCGGCCACACCACGTTATTGTAGAGGTGTGTTTGAATATTTAAGGTTAGATTGTTTCACTTACTGGTGACAAATTGTTTGAGGGGAATATATTTATTTTTAAGTATTTATTCTGATCAATGTGAAGCCCCCTGGCATCTCGCAATATTCTGGATGCTGTAAACAAACCTTTAATACCAAAAAAGATATTATTTTGAATACAATTCATTGTAATGATAGTACACATTTCATTTTTTTTTTTGTAACATAATATGAAAAACAAATCTCCTTTTTTACTTTAAAAAAATGAAAATGAGTAAAAAAAGATTTGGTTTTGTTTTTTAAAATAGATATTGTATATGAACTATTTTTAACATTATTATATAATTAAAATGAGATATTAAAAAAAGAAAAAATAGGCATTTGAAAAAAGGCATGGCCGCATTTGTAGAAAGCTTTATCTACAGAATTCAGAATGCATTTAGCTCTGAAGCTCCTCATTAGTGATGTATAGTTACAACTGTATTTGTACTATACTGTATTTTTTATTACTTATTATTTTTCATGCAGTTTTGTGTTGTACATTTAGTAAGCCAACACTTAGCAACCTTACATAATGGCCTAAAACATATTTTTGAATATATATTTCTTTTTTTAATGATTTATGTATTTATTGATTTTTTCCCCTCAATGATCAGTCATCTGTCATTTGGGAAGAAATGAGGGCGGAAGTGGTTAGAGCAGTCGCCTTTGGACGCAAAGATCACTAGTTCGAATCCCGCTCGGACCCTGCTGCAGCGTCACTGGCCGCAACACTGATGCCCCCAGTGTCCCAATGTGCCTGAGTAGAAATACCCTGTGACCCAGACTTCTGTCTGACGGGCAGAAAATCCACAAACAGAACGAAACAAATTCCCCTTATGTGTCAATCAGCTGTTGGGGGACGTGATCCTGAAGCGCCGCTCGCGCCGTCAGCTGTCTCAGCTGGACGAGAGGAGGAAGCCGTATGTGACGGCGTGCTTCAGACAGCTGCCCACCAGCTTCACCGTGGGATCGGACCACCGGCACAGCATCTGTGAGAACAAGCCTCTTGAGCCAGGCCAGGAGTACGTCTTCTTCCTGCTGGCCGAACTCAACGCCACTGCTGGGGTCAGTTACCATGATGACATATTAATACATTTTATATATATATATATATATATATATATATATATATAATTGCAAAGACGGTCGAACACTGACGAAAGGAAACTCCACCATGTAGTGGAGGAAGCTTCGGTTTCTTTATTTAAAGGTGCAGTGTGTACGATTTCAGTACTTCTTGTCGTTTCTAAAAATATAACAAAACAATGACATACTGACATTTTCATGTATTTATAATGCCTAAATGTATTGTTTGTTTGTTTTTTTCCAAAATGGCTGCTTGAGCAGCCCCAGTTCCTAGTTACATTCACACATCATTTAATTCATTTGTATTCACAAGAGGAGGCGGGTCCTCTCTCTGGAGGCCGCCATGTTTGTACAGGCGTAAAACTCCACACGTTTAGTATTTTAACACTATTGCGAACTGAAGTGAGTTTTCCTGCATGTTCAGAAGGGTGAGGCTGAGGTGATGGATACTACACGCAACTTCACCTCTGGAGGTCACCAAATCGTACACACTGCACCTTTCAGAGTTTTCATTGGTTACTCATCATATAGACTGTGTCTTTACTCTGGACAGGACTGACTGTTCGATCTGTCTCCTCAGAAAATGTTTGCCACCAGCGCGTACACCGACACCGTGATGAGCCCTGAGCTGGTCCCGCTGCCCGTGGAGAACGGGGACGGACTCATATGGGTGGTGGGCCCGGTGCTGGCCGTGGTCTTCATCATCTGCATCGTCATCGCCATACTGCTTTACAAAAAGTGAGTTGGCCTGGCGATTCCTAGGGATCGTGTTGAATGTGTTTGGATTACACCTGTAAAGCTGGCGGTGTCGTATGCAGGATTTGGGAACAAAGGAAAATCCTGCATATTGCACCTTTAACAGTGTCTGCTCAACCTCAAATGACAGGTAGAACGAGAGTTATTTTGTGTATATCCTTCCCTGGGCAATCAGTTGAAATGATTGAAAGGATATTTGAAATGGTGACTCAGCGCTTTTCACATGCCGCTCTAATGGAATGAATTGGGAGTTTCTCTGGTAAACTGAGTAACTTAGCAACACAGCTAAGTCATTTGATGTTTCACTGAGTAATTACGCTGTCAGGAACTAATTGCATGTTAGGGAGCATGTTGAAAGAGATTCTTGATTTATATTCATAATAGCATGATATCCATTGACTGATTTTATTTTTATTTTTATTTCTTTTTGCACGAAACTATGAAAAAAAACGATGTTTACGGGAAGTGAGGGGGGGTTGGAGAAAGAAGAGAGCAGGAGATTTTCAAAACAACAAAGATTTTATAACGATGAATTTCAGATTTATATGATTTTTATAACATACATTTTTACATTCATGTAAATACACATTAAAGGGCTAATTTAAGGTAATCGAAAAATAATGAAACATTTAGGTGATTATAAATTCATGAAAATGTCAGTAGGTCATTGTTATTTTATTTTTTTTAGAAATGACAAAAATGACCCAAATCTTACCCACTGCAGCTTTAATGTAATATTAGTAGTAGTACTTGGTTTTATCCCCTGGGACTCGGAGGTGTCACATGCCAGGGACATCTCTGCAACATATCAGATGTCGCTTCACCTGTGGAGGAGTATTAGTATTGTCAGATGATCCCTTACTGTCTGACCTTGCCTCACCTCAGCCTTGGTGGTTAGGGAGAGTAACATCTCTCCTTGGATCTCTCTCTTTTTTCTCTCTGTCACTCTCTCTCCACCTCACTCCCCCGTCTCGCTCGCCCTCACATTATCTGGCCCTGGTGAATAGTGTTTCCCGACTCTGCCCTTGGCCCTGATACCCCCCCCCCCCCCCCCCCCCTCTCCCCTTCCCCTTCACTATCACACACACACACACACACACACACACACACACCTGCACCTTTCATTGCACATGTTCCCACACACAGGCTCCGCCCCTCTCCAAATGCTGATGGGTCTTATCTGGCATTTTGTGAGCCCTCAGCAGCCCCAATGAATTTATACTGCTCTCTATTGATTTATCTCTCTTCTTTACGCCCCCCCCCCCCCCCCCCCCCCCCCCC
>JAFBJT010107514.1:52096-68584 GCA_016785325.1 Chascanopsetta lugubris | reverse complement strand
ACCCCGACCCCTCGGCTCAGTGGACAGCTCCCTCTAACTCAGCCACTGCTACGTTGGAAGAAGAAATGATGGACATTGGAAGTGCACGTGAGAATGAGACCTGATGGATGGGTGAGTTGAAGGAACATTATAAAAGTGGGCGGGGCTTAACCGACAGATTTCTCGCTGCCAATGCCCGCTGCAGGGGAAAACACTGGTTGCCAGGCAACATGGAATTTAGCGGTGGGTCCATCGGTGGTCTTTCTGATATTTTCGGAGTGGATATGACACATGACCTCTTCGACCCCGTGACCATCTGGAGGTGCGTCTGCAGGGCAGAGGGCGAAAACACTCTGTATTCATGAAGCCTGGTGAAACGCGCGACCACCGCGGCGGCACCACAGAGATCAAAGCCCACAGATGGGTTTCCAGCGTCCATGCAGGGTTGGGACTCGACCACAATGTATATATATATATAACAGTGTGGCTTAACCCCCCCGACCCCCGCGTTCCCTCTGAGAGTGTGAGGCGCCGTACTTTTATTAATTAACAGACGAGAGGTTGTGTAAGTGGATTCTGAACCTGGCTCAGGGGGATTAGAGCCCAACATCATCCGCCGCCAGACCAAAGTCATTCTTTATACTTCGTAGGGACAGTGCGGGTATTATGTGCTCTGAGGCATGATCGGCCCTATTGTCCATCAGCACTCACAGATACTCCCCGAGTCTCCACTGCTGACGGCCGAGCTGCTGCTGCTGCTGCTGCTGCTGCTGCTGCTGTTGCACCGGGCTCAGGAAGCAACTGTACTGTTGTTTTCAGGGGTGGAAAGTAATGAGCTATACATTTACGTTAAGCAAACATTGTCCATTAAACAATGTAAAAATGTTCAAAAAGTAGAATACTCGGACTTTTTTTGGAAAATTCAAAATATTTGCGCCCCCACTTCTGAAAACTAATTTGTACCCTGAGTACATAATATACGCTTGACTGTTTTTACTTTTACTTGAGTAGATTTTGAGTCTGATAATTTGACTTTGAGTACAATTTCATCCAAACACTTTTACTTGAGTGGATTTTGTTCGTCCTCTTTCCACCTCTGGTTATCTTTGTTTCCTTCTCATTCTCCCTGCATCACCTGTGACCGTGTGTGTGTCCGTATCAGATGTGCCCGAGTGGCAACGACACGATGGAGTCAGTCACGCTCCTTCCACTCGGCGCTGGAGAATAAGAGGATTACAAGTGAACATGACTCCGACTCCATATTCATGATCAGTCAGAACTTTCGCCGCAGCAGAATCATATTTATATATTTTCATTTCTGCGGTGGTTCATTTGCCTCCTTCTGGAACCAGACGATCAAACTTTTTATTAGGATTTCTATATTATTTTTTTTACATGTGTGGATCCAGTGACCAGTAACATGACTTTTATAATGGTTGATATAAAATCCAAGAGTCAGATTTAAGGCCTTAAGATATTTCATTAAATATAATGTGATTAATGACAATTTATTCTACAAATAAAAAAAATTATTAACCAACAGGAAAGATTTGATAAGCAATGGTCTAATTGGCTGAACATATGAGTATTTTAAATGCTATTTAATTCAGCTGTATTTTTGATCAAATCCAAATGATGATAATTATAAGTAATTGCTTTTAATTTTCAATGCCTACGTGACACATCATTATCACATTATATTTTTTATGTGGTAATTTTCTAAAATAATCATAATTCAAATACAAGCATGCAAGAGCATCACAACATAATATTAACTCTCTCCTGATAATGTTTTTACATCTGAGGACCACTGTGTTTATAGTGTACTATAAATGGCTCCGTGTTTAAAAGTGAATTAATAATGAAAGTAAATAATTAAATAAAAAAATGATCGAGACACTTTCATGTGAAAATAATTTCTGCCTGTTTGCATCATGACCTTTGTACACCAGTTTATTTCTCCAATAAATTATATTCCAATATAATGCTTTATATGAAAGGGGGGGTGGGGCGTCGTGATTGACAGCTGAGACTGACTCCTGATTGGTTGAGCGTATGCATACTGGGGCTCCTTCCACCGACAGCTACTGCGCACACTCGGGATCCAAACGCGCGACGTGGTGACGTTTGCTCCCGCGATAGTTTGAAGTGTGACTTGAAGGCGGAAGTGGAGAGATGTCCTGTCGTCGTTTTCTTACGTTTTTTCCCAGAAGAACCGGGTCACGGGCTGTTTCTGCCACCACACACTGGGCCAAGTCTGTGGGGTACCAGTGCCGTAGCCAGTGACACTGCAGCAAGGCTGGAGTCGGACCGGAAGTGGAGACATGTTGTCATCAATCATTCAGAAAGCACCTGTCCACCTCAGAATCTGGTGAGTCACGGCCATCACAAGCGTAACGTGAGTGTTTAAACGTCAGCTAGATTGTTTACTTTGTGACAGACCCTCCACTCTGCTCGTGTTTTTATGCCTCTACCAACTAAAGCATTAATTTCTCAGAGTGGTATGTTGCTATCTACAAACATATCTTTGACTGTTGCTATGTAGTCTGGTGCAATCAGTATTGATATTCTACAGCTGCTTTAATCTGATTTGTGACTGTCATGAGTGGATTTCACTCAAACTGTCCCCTCTCTCACTGTATTAATTGATTATCAATATTGAATATTATTGGTTTCAAAGTGATTGAATATGATTAGTTGATTAATTTATGATATAAGCTTGATTGTGGACATTTGAGGTCTCATAGACCCGCTGTGCTGTAGCTGCTGTTTTCTTTTGGTCTGCTGTGGCGGCCATTTGCAAAGTTTGTTGTTGTTGTTTGTGTTTTCTGCTTTACAAATAATATGCCAAGCCATAAGGATATTGGAAACACAGTGATAGTGGAATAGAATGGAATCGATTACATTAGAACAGAACTGAGTACGACTACTTTGACATTGAACAATACAACAATACTGAAATGCCATCCTTCAAAGTGCCAAGCATTTAAAAAAAGTCACTGAATTTTGTACAAAATTATAAATACAAAAGATGATAACTGGAGTTAACACTTATAAAAACTACTGGAGGACCTGTTGGAATTTTTTAAAAGCAAGTTTTTAAAGCAAGTTCCCGACATTAACTTTCAAAAAGTGTTGGACCGCGCCCGGCTGCCACAACTCCCCCTGTTGGACATTGGTTATTTCGGCTATTAGCATGGAGATGAAAGCTCCTTTTCCTGCTGTCGCCAGGCGTGAAGTCTCTCCCTCTGCTGAGATGATTCTCTTTCATGGTAAACACTCTGTTTGTTTTAATATGCACGTCATGAGGGGAATGTCATGGGATCGCTGCTGGGTCTCTGAGCTTTGAAATACGACCGCCTGCTTCTGCTGGTTGTGGCGTGTTGATGTCCCTATTTGAAGATCCTGACTGACGCAACAGTTACCTATCGTTTAAAGGAGACCCGTGTCGCTCATCGTGAACCCGTGTCCTACTCATTTGCATATCAGACTCCGTGACATTGGTTCAGTCAAGCAGAGTAAATTGATCTAGAGAGATTGCTGCGCCGCCCCCCCCCTCGATGGTGTCTTTAATTAGAAACACTTCCTGCATACATAGAACATCCATACTATCCAGGAAAGAGCAGGGGCATGTATAAAACGCATTGCAATGGCCCATTAAAACTAATTACAGATGTGTAGAATGTGTTTTTGGCTCTGTGACTGTGATGTTTGTTTTAGTAGATTTTCCACTTCATGGCGTCTGAGTTGCATGCACAGCGGGTTGTCCACACATTGAAAGGTTGATGGTTTGATCTCCCAAAGCAGGGGTGTCCAAACTGCGTCCCGCGGTCCAACTGACTTCTAATAGTCGACAATATTTCCACTCCCTCCCGCTCTGAAATTCAGTAAATCTCGAAGTAAGACGTGAGACGGAAGAGGTTCCCCTCAGCTCACCTCGGAGGAGTGACTCGGGCCTTCGCCGCACCTGATGGTAATTTGAGAGAGACGCAAAGTTCAAAAGGTGGAACATTGTGACAAGATCACAAACTGAAGCTACTGCATCTCATGTTGATGAGCGCGGGGGAAAGAGTAAATGACTTATTGCGGACGGTAATTAGTAATCCTGGAGGAGTGTGAATGCCGCGTGAAATAAGTTGAGACGGCGTGTAGATGACAGGTAGAGGACTAAATGTGAGACTCCTGTCTCCTGCAGAACGGGTTTCAAACCCCCTGCGCCGCGGCAGAGCTCTGAGAAATAATAGATAGGACCCCATTAGCGGGTGAGTCTGGGTGATGTTCCCAACTTCTTCTAAACGGAGGAAAGAAAATACAGAGATGCATCCTCAGTGGAGTTTTTGAGTGGGAGGAGCTCGGAGTAAATGGCATATCTCATATATATATATATATATATATATATATATATATATATATATATTATATAAAGCTGCTGACTCATCAGTCAGGATGTTTGTTAGCGCCACCGTGAGGTTCCTATTGATATGTTTTTGACAGGTTTTGGATGTAATATTTTTGCTGATTCTCTAGTTCTGATCGTAGAAATTACATGAGTGTAGGTGCCTAACTCCTCCTACTTCCTGGTTTATCCGAAAATGGGCAAAGAGGCGGAGCACAGGTAGAGTTGGGAGTGGGCCCACGGTGCTGTTTCAGCATCCAGAGAACGTGCCAGGTCGGCCCAGGTGTCACTCAAGAGGCCACGCCCCTTAATTATGCACAATTTCAAACCTCGATAGAATAAGAATAAACAAATAATGTGACTGATTGAGACCAAAACTGTAGTTTGTACCAGACCGTAAACATATTTTATTCACCTCTAAAGTCTATGGGGATGGACTCACTTTTGGAGCCAGCCTCAAGTGGCCACGATGTGAACTACAAATTTTGCCACTTCCGTATCGGCTCTGGAAGTCGCAGCTTGGTTTTTCGCTCTCTCCCTGTTTTGCTCTGCGGCGTTCTGGCCCCTCCCTCACAGGAAAGCCCTGATTGGTCAGCTGGCCCCATATGTTGTAAATGGTCAGCTGGTCCCACCGGCACAGGAAGTGTCCCGTTCATGTCCCTCAAGTGGCTGATACCTCCTGTTATCGTACGTTTGTACGCCACGTTTCTGTGAACTGCTCCTTTGTTTCACATCTTCCATTATTTATTGTTTACTTCCTAAGCTCCGCCCTCATTCACTCCTGCTTTGTCATGTTGCTGCGCTCTCAGGTGGGGGCCGGGGGTGTGGTGGGGGGGGGGGGGGGGGGGGGGGGGGGGGGGGGAGTTGGGGGAGAACCGGCACAGTGACAATAATGTCTGACTAACTGTCACCGCTTCAGAAGTGTCTGAATTAATCCAGACATCTGTTTGCAGCCGGCGCCGGCTGAGGGAGCGCTGCATTAAAAATGTAGTTGGGAACACAAATATTGTTTTCTGAGACGGCGACGAGCCGTGCTGACACACACGCCTCACTTATTTAAAGCCTTAATCCAGGATGATGAAACATTTAATAACGCCGCAGCAAGACTCCGCCGCCGCCGAGAACACACAAACACGTTTCACTCGCCGCGCACGCAAACGCTCAAATGTCATTTATCCCAGACTCGCTCGCGTGAGAGTCGGCAGCTGAAAGGTTGGAAGTGTCTCACACTGAGGCTGACTGCTCCCCTTTGTTGTTCATTTGCACATGAACTTTTGTTACCCTTTACCTCCGTGGTATTTGGACCCGTCGAGTGACAACAGCGCACGTAACGACTGCCGTGGAACAAAGGGCCCACTCAGCGCGCTGCGTTTGGACCCAGACCTCTGCAAGTGTGAGGGAGTGAGGGAAAGTTCTGATTCGGAACGGAGGGCGCTTGCTTTCTGCAACAGATTCAGGCGGGTGTCCAACCGGGTGAGGATGATGATGATGATGATGGTGATTTTATGGATATCAACGTTTTGCACACCTTCTTCGCAGAGGTGTCAAACGTACGGCCCGTGGGCCAGAACCGGTCCGCCAGAAGATCAACGTCTGGCCTGTGGGATTATTTAGCAAAGTGTGAAAAATGGCGGTTTTGGTTTATGTTGGTTATTGTTATTGTGTATATGGTTGTTTTTCGGATTCAACATTACCAACGGCCGCTGCCGCCGCCCGCCGACCTTTTTTAATTAGCCCGAAATAAATTCTGAAAATATAATGGAATGTGGCCCACGCGAAATTTGCACCTCATTGTTCTTTGTAGCTTTAACTCTAGATGGAGCTCCATTGAAGATGTGTTTCAAAAGGTTTTTCAGCACCAGTGGTTCAGCAGATATGAGCGTAACGTGGCCCGATGGGGGCGGGACAGCGGGGGACGATGTGAGCTGCTGTACGTGACGGACGCCGCGCGCTTGAGCGAAGAATCAAATCACGCACTGGGAGTCTTCCCGCCGAGACAAACGGGCGCACGCATCCATTTGGGCGGAAGCACATTTGCATCTCGCTGACGTCTTCCTTCCTTTTCCACTTGTTTCACCAAATTTCATTTCTTCCTCGTCACTCCGCTCCACTCACTCGCTCACTCACTCTGTCCTCCTCTTCTTCTTCTTCTTCTGCCGAGTCCCGACTCTACGGGGATTCGCGCAGAGAGAGAGAGAGAGAGAGAGAGAGAGAGAGAGAGAAATCAATTTGGCCTGGCCTCTTTGCCTTCGGAGGGAAGGAACACAGGCGTGTATAAATATTCACACGCGGCTATTTCAGATCCTCAGCTCAGGGACCGAACCAGTGGATGAGCTGTTGGGTGTTTTTGATCATGACGCCTCCGCACATGCATGGATCTCTGTGGATGAGTCCTCTTCCTCTCCCCAACCCAAAACTCTGCCTTGTGCCTCTCCCGGTGAGAGCTGCCTCTCTGTCGTCACCCGGACGGGTACTCGACCCATCCATCCCCCTCCTGTGATTGTCCTTAAAGGTGCAGTGTGCACGATTTGGTGACATCTAGAGGTGAAGTTGCACCATCACCTCACCCTCACCCTTCTGAACATGGAGGGGAACCAATGGTCGACTTCAGTTGTCATTAAAACTCAAAAGACAGATTGGTTTGTCCACTCTGGGCTACTGTAAGAACATGGCGGCCCCCACAAAGAGGACCCACTCCTTATGCAAATACACATTATAGGGCTCTTTGTAAGGTAATGGGAATAAAAGCGACGAAAATGACCAAAATCTTACACACTGCACATCCTCCATCTTGAATTCCATCTCCCTCCCTCCCCCTTATTCTTTATTATCCATTCATCCTTAAACTTCCTGAACTCTCTCTCTCTTTCTCCCTCTCTCTCTCTCTCTCTCTCTCTCTCTCTCTCTCTCACTGTTGCACGCCACTTTTCCAGTGGCTCCTCCTTTAATGAGACGCTCGCCGGCTTTATCATTCCCTTCATCGTTGCGTCTTTAATCTTCCCTTTCTTTTTATTGCTTTTCCTTCTTTTCCCTCATTAGCTTGCAGCCCCTCTCTTGTTTGTTTCCTCCCTCCGCTCGCTCACTAATCTTTGCTCCCTCAGTCTCTGTCGTCGCATTAGTCCTTTTCTTGTACCAGCGGCGTTCAAAAAGTTCTCAGCCTCACCTGGAGTAATGCGTAAGAGAAGGCGCCTGCTTGCGTTACTGCACTCTAGCGTTCTTGGACAAATGGAATTTGACCGATGAATTGATTGACAGGTGGATATAAGGCTGTATACAGAACCTTTGGAGACTCGTATACAGTTTATTTATGAATATGCTGCCTTCTGTCTTCTGGCATTCTGCACATCTCCCCCCCTGATGTAACAGGAGCAGACGTTGCGTTCTCCAATTTAAATTCCAACTGTGGCGGCGGAGGGTTTATAGATGGATGAACATACGAGAGCCGCCGCCGCCGCCGCCGCCGCCGCAGCTTTGTTTTGGACACACGTGATTGACAGGACATGGGTGCTGCTGCCGATGATGATGATGCAGCCCCCCGCCCATATACCGCTCTGACTCCCTCCTCTCCGGCTGCCGGTCTGCTCGCTGCTGATAACTGCCTCATGGATATCTCCACCTGTCTGCCTTTATTTCCTCTCTCTCTCTCTCTCTCTCTCTCTCTCCCTCGCTCCCTCCTTCCCAATTGTCAGCTTTGTTTTACAAACAGAGCAGTGACACTGTCTCTCGGAGGCACACCTCTCCTGCTGCCCGAGCCAGCTGTCAGGCTGGATGTGACAGTGGGTAGTGCAGATAGATTCTCAACTGGTGGGTCGCGACCCTAAAGTGGGCCAGGGGGCGTCGCCTCTGGCTGAGGGGAAAAAAGTGAAGGAAAAAAAAATCCTGTGCTCTTATTTTGAAGAGGATATTTTTTCAATGCAGTTTATTCACACTCCCTAACAGTAGGTGGCGATGATTCCCTGTAATGCTCATAGACACCCGTCATTTTACAGTTGGAAGAAAACATGCCGTGTTCCATGAAACATGGATTTTTATTACACCGAGGATTGTTTGCTGCACTGTTTGGTTTTCATTTCAAATTTAAAAGGCAATATTTTCCTTTCTATAGCATCGCCACCTGCTGGTCGTCGCTATACATAAGATAATTTCTCTTTTTGTGTTTGCATATGATATTCTGCACTATCTCTGCTTCAAACTGCTCCGTCTTTTCAATAAAGTTATTTAGGTCGCGGTTTAGAAGCACGGCACCAGTGGTGCCACACATGAAAGATACAAATAGCTCATGCCAACGCTCTATTTGACCTCACTTTGACCTGACAGAAGTCAGCGCCCTCGCCCTCCTCAAGACTAATCCGCCCTGACGACTGCACATATTGTGTGTTACACTCGTCCTGATGCATATTTAATACCCGGCTGCTGAAACTAGGACATGAAGGAGGCCAAAATATATCCCGGTTAAATGCGGGTGTATGTCTCTCCCTGCAGCAGATGAATGTACCAACTTATTCCATTACCTTTTTTTTTTTCTTCCCCATCCTCTTTTTAACCATTTTTCTTTCCTTTTCTCCGCCTTATCATTCAGCCTCAGGGCTCATTGCGGAGTCTGCGTATTAGCCACACACACACACACACACACACACACACTCAGACAGATGTGCATACACGCTAACAAAAGACAGGCAAACAAACACGGACCACCTCAGCCATTTGAGGACACTTTCCATTTAATGTTATTTATAAACAGCTTTTGAGTCTGGCATTGTTTGATAACCACATACAAAACATTTGGGTTGCACAAAAGGACGAGAGCAGAGGGAAAGAATAAGGAGATAGAGGCGAGGGAGAGAGGAAGAGAGAGAGAATAGGCAGACTGATGGAGAGGTGAGGGAGAGAGGGAGGGAAAGACAGAGGAATGAATAGAATGATCAAAAAGAAAAGAGGAGGCGCAGTCGAAGGCAGTGCAGTGTAGCGTTTATCTCGGATGAGTCAGCGAAAACAAAAAAAAATGACGATGACAAAAATAAAGATAATCATTAAATAAAATATAAACCTCCAGCTCCCTGTTTGTTAATTGAGGGAGACGCGACAGAGTCAGTTTCCTCGTCTTCTTCTTCTTCTTCTTTTTTTTGTGTCTTATTTTAGTACCTTTTTATGAAAAAGTCATCCTCACGAGAATAAACGGACACAATTTACATCACCTCTTGGTTCACAGCAGCACAAACAAGTTCACCAGTAGGGGTCACTAATCCTACAGGAGAGAGTCAGGAGAGTGACAATAGCAGTAGCAGGCTCCTGTTGGGTTTGGTTCGGTCGTCCCCCGACATTTAGACAGATAAGAATTAAGAGGAGGTGGATCCTGGGGAATCGCACACAGGGCGGGAACGAAGTTGGCCCCTGTTCTCGGAATCCCGTCCGAATTGGTGCATCATGAGGTTGCCAGCAAACCATAAACAATGATATTTTGTGCTTTTCGTCCACAGGTTGTGATTTTGTCTTTTTGCATACAGGAACAGCTCGTTGTTTTTAGAAATGTTTTAGAGTCACGAGGTACCTGGATGAGCCCGTGTGTGTTTGTGCCTGTACATGAAGACCGAGCACTCGAGACGCTTTGGTGAGTCTCTCTGAAGAAGCCTGTGTGGTGCTCCGCTCCGGGGGTTTGATAGCCATGGACCTGGGTTACAGGAAGGCTGTGAAGGTGATCGAGCTTTTAACGGGCGGTTCGTGCTTGAACTGCTCCACTTCACGGTTCAAAGGCGCCGTTTCCCCGCTGTCCTCTTTGTCCTTTGTCCGTCTCGAGTGTTTCTCCAAAGTAGATTCCCGAGACTCGGATGTATCAGCGTTTGATTCCAACTCTCCGGTCAGGGCTCACAGATTGTCGAGTCCATCTGATTTGGAGAGCGCCCAACGCACAGGAGAGGGACGAAGCGAGACGTTCTTCCGCAGTTTGTCCGTCTCTGTGTCCAAGTCTCTGAGCTGCTTTGTCATTTTCTATACTTCAGCGACTGATGCAACCATTGCAGAAGATCTATTGCCGTTGTTATTGGTTCCCGTCCCTGATCAGAGAGGCCTGTCTCTCCAGCATTGGAACGTCTTCCTTCCTCTACTTGGATTCAATTGTCTCTGGTTGAACATATTTATATGTTTTTACATGAAACCCCAAAAAGGAAAAGTGCATAACAGTTTGTGGTGAGTCAAGTTTGGGCTTCAGTCAGACCTCTCTGGCTTGGTGAAGCCTTTCAGTTTTGAAGCCAACGAAGAGCGAATGAAAAATGTCTCTCCCTTGCGGCTCGTCCTTATTGGCCGGCGGCTCTCATTAGGCACTCTTGCAGTCTAGCCTCTTTCTACCCGCATGGCTTTAGAAGTTTAAGTGGACGCACAGTCGTACAAGCAATAACACAGACATCTCGTCAGGTCACTCCGTTGGCTCATGTGATGATCGGTTAGTTCTGAATGGCTTTTTTTAAACACGCAAATATTAACATTTTGAAACATTGCCGCCCAGTGGTGTCAATGTCAGAACCCCCCAAAACAACAAATGTGCATCAAAGTAAGTCAGCCCTGCCGTGAGATCTGGAAGTAAAACCTTGTTACTAGCAGACAAATAATTATGCGATGACTCATTGTGTCAGAAGTTGGTGTCTGAACCTTAAGGTGCTGTGGAGTGAGGAGTGCGTCTTTGTCTGGGTATGACTGACGGATAGAAGTTGCAGTGAGGGAGCACGGGCTAAACATAGAGCCTGAGCCTTGAACTGTTTCCATTGTGTGAATCATTGGCGTGGCTGTACAGTTTGGTAAGCACATGAATTCAGTGACGGATGCAAAGTATTCCTGTTGTTCCCTTGGTGACATCATCAAAGCAATGGGATAAAAAGTTTTTCCCTGACTTCCGTGTTTTCATTATGACTCATAGCGATCCCTGCCCGAACACCACAGGGACACTTCGGCGGTAAATATTGTTCTTTATACTCTTCAGACATGTACACACACTGTTATGTTCACATGCCTCATATTCAGGAGCCGGGGCAAAGGGTGAATGAATCATAGAGCTGTAACGCAAAAGTGTGTGTTGCCGCCCTCAGCGTAGGATAACAGAGCTGAGCGACAGCAGCAGAGCTGACGAGAAGCAGAGGATGTAATCGAGCGGGTGTGACCCTGCTGCTCTGTTGTTAGCTCTCTGGACCCCGCTCGGTGGACCCACAGAAGTCCTGGGAATGCACTTGTTCTTCCTCCTTCCGTTTCCAGACAGGTCGTATTTACCATCGTCTGGACCGTAGTCTTTCTCAGTCCCCTCCAGAAGCACCTGGACCTCGTTGAGCCCCCCTTTGCCCTTGCGACCACGGCGGGTGCAGTTTCTGCGGCCCCCCTTGGGCGGCCGGGGCAGGGGCGAAGGCGAGGGCAAGCTGTACTGGTCCCCGTGGGGCAAATACGGCTGCTGATGGTGGTTGTGATGGTTTCTGTGGCGGTTCAGGTGATTCAGAGACTCGCCGTGATCCGAATCCCGACCCGGGGCGCCGTTCACGTGACCCTCGCTGGACAAGCAGCTGGGCAGCTCCTCCTTCTTCAGTGTTTTCAGGTCCTTACCCACCAGCTCCATTGGGGAAACGCATATCAGAGATGAGGTTGAGCCCCTGAACCTCCGCAGCCAATCCCAGAGCGACAGGGCCTTGCAGTCACACTCCCACGGGTTGTCGTTAAGCCGCAGGTACTCCAGAGCTGGCAACTGAGCCATGCTGGAACCGGACAGCTCAGTCAGGGAGTTGTTGAACAGGTACAGGGTGGTGAGACGTCGCAGGTCGTGAAACGCCTGCCGGTCAACCCACTGGATACGGTTCTGGTGGAGGAGAAGACGGTCCAAGACCCCCAGACCACGAAAGGTGTTCTGGCGAAGGTTCCACAGCTTGTTGCCGTGCAAGAAGAGATGACTGAGGTTCAGCAAGTCGATGAACAGGTCGTCCTCCAGGAACTCTAACTGGTTGTCCTGGAGGAATGGAAGAGAAACAGAAGCTTTGAAAGATGTGCGGAGAGTAGGATTTGACAACGAAGCATTTTAAACGCAAGCGGGAATGTACGCAGCGGGATGGAGGAAAGTCGGGACTAAGGTCAGCAAAGACTGCCGAAAATACTTTTTCTAATAAGTTTGTCATTTCAGTTATTTTCAACTGCAAGTTATGTTTCTATACACCTGAGTAGTTGCTCAATAACACAGAAAACATAATGGTTTTCCAACTTTTAGCCCACTTGCTTGGTTTCCAATCATCAATATGCACAGTTGATCCTTTTCATAAGAGTAAAGCCTACCCTCTCCATAAACCCAACTATAATTGATGAAACCATAGACTCAATCCTGGATTGATCTGGTCCTGTAGTGGTTGACCACAGAACTGATGCCGTAGGCTATTTAGCTCATGCGGGGGTGGGGGTGAGTGGGGGTGGGGGTGGTGGGGAGGGAGGCTTTGTGGTATGTTCCCTGCACTCCGGATAACAGCGAGCATTTGATCACCGTCCAATTCAGAGGCAGGAAGTGCTGAGCCAGGCTGATGGACAGATTACGCCATAATGCGATTGTGGATGCAGATGCATTATAGAGTGGAGATAAGAAAATTAAAAAAAAGAAAAAAATAGGGAGCTGTACCTGTAGGTAGAGATACTGGAGATTATGCAAGCCTGAAAAGATCCCCGGCGGCAGGCTGATCAGGCCACAGTGGTACAGGTGCAGAGCGTGTAGCCGCCCCAGGCCCAGGAACGTGTCCGAGGCGACGGCCCTCAGGTGGCGGTTGTCCCCGAGGTCGAGCTCCTCCAAGCGGTCGAAGCCGTGGAAGGTGGACGGCTGTATGTAGGAGATGTTGTTGGAGTAGAGCCACAGCATGGTGGTGGTGGGCGAGAAGTGGCCGCGCAGCAGCCGCTGGATCTTGTTGTTCTGCAGGAAGACGCGCTCGCTCTGGGCCGGGATGCCCTCGGGCACGGCGTGGAAGTTGTGGGCCTGGCAGGAGACGGTGCTGGGTGAGGTGTAGCAGATGCAGTGGCGAGGGCAGGGCAGGGACAGGTCCAGGCCACACAGCACCAGCAGTAACTCCACCCCGCCGTAACCTGAGCGAAGGGGGGGTGGGAAGGGGGGGGGGTGGGGGAGGACCACAAGGCGATTAATTGAATTCACAGCTTCTGTTATCGGGAGCATCTTGAGCGGAGCCCTCGTTGCTCTCGGTTTACAAGGACAACAAAAGGCACGGTTCAGCGCAGACAAATTACAATGCAGACACAAATCTCTTCAAAACACACGGGCACGTATGCGCACACGTACACACACACACACACACACACACACACGTTCTAAGACTGGATCCTTCTATGTATTTCAATCATTGACATAGTGTTTACCCTTCACCTTGCCTACCCTTGACTCCTATCTTCATCCTAAGTTGCTTCAAAGTCTAAACCCAGGGGAACTCTTTTTGTTTAAGTTTTGCAAAAACCATGGAAAAACACACACACACACACACAATTTGATGGAAAAGTGTGTGTGTGTGTGGTCCTGTGTGGTTTTACGATTGTCTCTTGCACACGTTTTTTAATCTGTTGATATCACACACACACACACACACACATACACACATACACACAATGTGAATGTCCTCACTCGGTGGTTTATAATCCTCAAGGAGGTTCTCACAAAAATAGAGGTACAAGGGATCCTCAGAGGGCGACAGAAAATGGATGTTTCTCCTGCTTACAAGTGAACACGCATCACAGCTGTAATTCCCACAATAAGGGGAATGGAGGAAGTGGGAAGGAGGGAGTGACAGTGGGCGGAGCTTGAGGCAGAAATGCCTCTGCCTCCTGCCAGTGAAGTATTAGGTTTTGTTTTTCGATCCATTTTTTTCCTCATGCCCCAGACCTTTATAGCGTTAGATGCTTGTTCTCTGTTTACGTGTGTTTGTGTGTGTGCCCCTCTCTGTCATTGTGTGTGTGTGTATGAGCATCAGTGACATGGACAGATGTGATGGACAGATGTCAGGTCGACTCCGACACTGCTGCTCCGTAAAGTACAACATGTTCCCAAATGTCAGTAGAGGACGGGGCATTATCCCATGTGATACACGTGTCTGTGTTCGCTCTGTGCGCCTGTCTCACTATATATAAACATCATACACACACACAGGTTGACATAATGGTGTGTGTGTGTGTGTGTGTGCTTTTGATGATGTGCCTCCTCATACGGACTGTGTGACATTTTGTCTCAGACAAAAAAGCAGTGCCTGGTTGACGAGGTTGACCTTTGCATCAAAAAAGAAAAACGACAAAAGCTGTCGTCATGGCAACGGAGACTATGTCCCGCTTTACCTACAACAAATCAATACGAAGCCAATCAACCCTAAACTTTAACGACGTATGAACTTGCTGATATTTAAAGGGATAGTTCATGTTTTTTTTGGAGGGGGGGGGGGTGGGGCTTAAAAGTAGACACACTATAGACACATCATGTGATGTTTTTTTTGTTTGGCCTCTGTGAGGGTACAAGAGGTTTTTCTATTGTCTGAGTGTTTATTGTTTTCCGCCTCTCTTCCATATAGTTTATTTATTTATTTTATGAGGGCTGTTGTTATTTTTATTTGCACTTATGTCTTCTTCTATGCGGTCAAGATGAGCTGGGCATAAAAACAGAAAGACATGGGGAAGTTCTCAACCATGATTTTAAGATGAGCGCAACTATCAATTTAGAATGAATGCGTCTGCTGAAGATGCCTCCGCTCCCCTTGTGTTTTCCTCATCCACTGTCATTGAACCATTATTCAGCCATAACCACTGATTGGACAAACATCCTAATTACAGGCGATACCACAGAAGAGTGTATGTTTATTTCTTTGGGGCATCAAACTGATTATATCTCTTCTGTCTGCTCCTCCTCTTCTATATCTGTCCATCTGTGTTGCCCTTTGCTTTATGCCTCTCTGCCTCCCTCCTGCCCAACGTTTACATTACGCCCCCCCCCCCACCCCACCCCCGCCCCCACCCCCCCTCCCCACCCCACCCCTCCGCCCCTTTCCACAGTGTTATCTTCATCCCCCGCCCCCACTCCCCACTCCCCACCCCTCCGCCCCTTTCCACAGTGTTATCTTCATCCACCGCTCTGCTCCGCCTGCTGTGTCTGTTAATTAGGTATAAAGCTCCTATTCGCTGCTTTGTGCATCAGAGTGAGTAACAGTGTGCGACCGCGACTTTGTGTCCTTACGTCTTTTGTAGCGGTGAGAATGACTCGACTCTTGGCTCGGCAACTTTTCCGCCCTCTCGCTAACTTTTACCGCGAGCTCTAAAGTTTTAAACATCCCAGTAAAAACTGAGGGGACTCTGACATTTAGGGCTTTATTGTGTAATGTGAAGTAAATGCTCCACATGGGAGGAGGAGGAGGAGGAGGAGGAGGAGGAGGAGGAGGAGGAGGAGGAGGAGGAGGAGGAGGAGGGGGAGGAGGAGGAGGAGGAGCCGCCGCCGCCGCCGAGTGAGATATGACAGGTTTACACATTTATGTTTAAACCTACAACTGAATGATAACACACACTGCTGTGGCCCGTTCTGGGGCCTGAGCCGTCACCTGACATGCTTTTGCTTCTTGTAGGCGACAAGTGACATGTGCTTCACAACGTTACACAACCACAACGTTACACAACCACAACAACAATAACAAGCCTGGAAAGTACTAGTTCTTGAATGAAGCAAGTGATGTTGTGAGTGTGTATGTTTGAGCATGAGTGCATGTGTGTTAGCCTGTGTGTTTGTGTCATTGTGCTTGTGTATGTGTGTTTGCATGTTTGTTTTTGTGTATGTGTGTGTGTGTGTGTGTTTGTTGTGCGTGTGCATGTTTTCTGTGTGTGTGTGTGTATGTGTGTGTGTGTGTGCTCAGCAATCATCCCACTGGTCCGATTATCTCCCTTTTTAAATTCAAATTGTCGCCGTCTGCTTGACTCGTACTCGTGATGTTGCAAAACAGTCTTTGTGAGTTTGCATTTAAATTTAGTTCTTGTTTCATTCTGTTCAGTTCTTACTTTTTCACTTTTTCATTTCTCTTTTTTTGTCCCAGTTTCTATTTTTACTCTCACCATCATCATGCTCTTTTTCTTACTGA